>BOPN01009708.1:2500-5000 GCA_017312705.2 Penaeus japonicus
ATCTCGCGCCATGCCCATGTCTCAAGTGTCAAGGTTTGTCAGATTTTAAAAAATCGGTGATTAATAGCTAGGTCTTTCTATTGTTTGTTATCTAATATCAAACAATATACATACAGTCTCTCGATGTTTGAAACATTTCTTTTACGCTACATTTATGCACAGAGCACTTCTATTCCCTTAGACATCGTTTACAACAAAACATTTATAGTTTGTGAGGAAATTGAGATAGTTGATCTGCCGCCTGAAGATAGCTTGCTTTCAGCGCCGCTTGCACATGCACACTGCGTTCATTACCGCCTGAGGATGCACTTCCCTCAGCTCCGCCCGTACAGTTCCTTTAAGCCGTTAGCGCTTACATAACTAGCAAATCTATAAGTCACGGCATCAACTACACTGTCCCATCCTATGTTAACATTCTGCATTGCTCACACTTTATGATAAACATTTTCTGTAACTCCCTTTATTATGCAATTTTCCTAGCTACTCTTTATTTTAAAATGTTTGATTATGATGGAGACCTTCATTTTGAAACCAGGGATAGATATAACCTTGTAATAACCATTTGTATTCATATATTATGTATTTCTGTAATTGTTATCATGTCCATCGAATACTATTTGCACATGTATGCTTTTGCTATTGTATTCTATACAATCATTAGTGTAATTTGTATCTTTCATGTCATTCTAGTAGATGAATATATATCCTACCACATATACATGTATACATACATATACGTACGCTCGTTGCTTCACCTATCTGTTTAGCCTTCTCTGTTGCGTTAGACATACCAGTGTTGTTTTGTCTTTCCCTTCGCAAGAGCTATGTAATACTTTCCTCATCACATTCCAAATGTCACATGTCATAAGAAAACACGTGATTCACACATATTCTCACTAGCTCTCTATAGTCTCTCTCTCTCTCTCTCTCTCTCTTTCTTTCTCTCTATCTTGTTCTCCCTGTCTCTCTCTCTCTCTCTTTCTCTCTCTTCTCTCTTGTTCTCTCTCTCTCTGTCTCTCCCTCTCTCTCTCTCTCTCTCTCTCTCTCTCTCTCTCTCTCTCTCTCTCTCTCTCTCTCTCTCTCTCTCTCTCTCTCTCTCTCTCTCTCTCTCTCTCTCTCTCTCTCTCTCTCTCTCTCTCTCTCTCTCCCTCCCTCCCTCTCCCTCTCTCTCTCTCTTGTTCTCTCTCTCTCTCTCTCTCTCTCTCTCTCTCTCTCTCTCTCTCTCTCTCTCTCTCTCTCTCTCTCTCTCTCTCTCTCTCTCTCTCTCTCTCTCTCTCTCTCTCTCTCTCTCTCTCTCTCTCTCTCTCTCTCTCTCTCTCTCTCTCTCTCTCTCTCTCTCTCTCTCTCTCTCTCTCTCTCTCTCTCTCTCTCTCTCTCTCCCTCTCCCTCTCTCTTTCTCTTTCTCTTGTTCTCTCTCTCTCTTTCTCTCTCCCTCCCTCCCTCCCTCTCTCTCTCCCTCTCTCTAAGCCACTGACTCTTAGGAGACTCAAGGATAATCATATTAATCTAATATTGTTAAGCAAGGCTCCCCGTTGAGACTCGCCGGCTCTCCTGAGATTTCCTGTTTCCCGTTTCTCTTTCCTCCTTCGGCTGTTCCTGTATTGGTAAAACCGGATGCCTTTGGGTTGAGTAAGTTAACCTTGGTTGTCTATGTCGGCATTAAAAGAAAGAAAGAAAGAAAAGAGGCAGTCATAGAACAGAAGAAGAGAGAGAATAGGGATCAGCTAAGGAGAAAATACAACTTTGATCTCCTAAAAAGAATGAAAGAAAAGAGGCAGTTATAGAACAGAAGAAGAGAGAGAATAGGGATCAGCTAAGCAGAGAATACAACTTTGATCTCCTATCCCACCTTAGCCTAGAAGCAAGACTAACTATCGGGTTACCGATTAACTGCTGCAGGAGGGAATATTTTGTGTTCTACCGGAGTATACGTCAGGGGATGATTACGTCTGGTGACACAAGGTACTAGTTGTCGCTATCAGTCTCTCTCTCTTTTTCTTTTTTTTCTTTCTTTCGTTTCTCTCTCTCTCTCTCTCTCTATCTATCTATCTCTTTATCTATCAGTCTCTATCTTTATCTATATATCTATCAATCTGTCTCTCTCTCTCTCTCTCTCTCTCTCTCTCTCTCTCTCTCTCTCTCTCTCTCTCTCTCTCTCTCTCTCTCTCTCTCTCTCTCTCTCTCTCTCTCATACTACTTCTTTAATGAAATAAGACCATGAGTCTCCGTGAATAAGATTATAATTAATTTTCTTTTCGTGGAAACAGGTGTCAAGGGAGTGCCAGTCTGCCTTCGTGACTCCGGATATAACTTCCTCCGGATATAACTTCGACGCTCCAGGTGGTCTCTAATTATCCCTCCTTCGTCCCTAAAATGGATTATTATGAGAATGAACTTTAATATCATTTAAAGATGATAATAATATTTTTTGTAATCTTATGACCTGTGTGGAAATTATGTTATTCGTTTTTCCGCAGTTTTGCAGTGAGATATAATGGCG
>BOPN01009708.1:15000-17500 GCA_017312705.2 Penaeus japonicus
ATATATACATATATATATATATATATATATATATATATATATATATATATATATATATATATAATTTTCATAAGTAAAGTATGCCATTTATTTCGGTAATATTTTATGTACTGAAATAATATAATGGGTTAAACGTGAAGTTATACTATTTTCATTAATGATCACAATATACAAGTTAATTTAAGTAATAGAAACTAAAGCTATATCATCTCAGCATTAAACCCACTCTCTTTGATTTTTTCCAAGTCTACAAAATATCCAGAAACACGTTAGCTCATTTACGAAAAGTCTATAACATTAACCGCCTGTAGGAGAAAGCCCAGATGAAAGTTCAACAAATGAATTCTTTTCACGCGATGGGAGAAAATGACAGAAGTCCTCCCTCATTTGATGTTGTCCAAGGAAGCTACAAAATTGCCATATTCAGAGACTTTAGCCTTATCTCCCTTTATATCTGGCAGTGAACGTGACAACATTTTCTATAACATCCACCTCTGTTTCGAGATAGAGGATAGAGGCATCTCTGGGTAACCCTGCCGGTGGTTCTTGCAAACATCATCATCAGCTTATCCACAGACCCGGCTGGAAGAACGGTGCAACAAAGCCCACTTCACAAGGAATTGCACTAACGGAGTCTTTGCCGTTCTCATAAAAAAATGGGGGGGGGGGCTTGACAGCTTTGGAAATCCATGACAGTGTGATCTAAACAACACTGATGTTATGATACCTGCTTGAGCTAATTTTCACAATCTTGCTGTCACAGATGGGGCTCTAAAAGTAGATGAGGATGCTGCAATTGCACCTTCGCCCAAGCTGCAATGTTGTCATAGGTAACGTATAGGGCATTGTAGAAAGTTGCCAAGTTCTGGAAAATTGTATTCAGGATATGTGCATAATCATTTAAGAATTTGATTGGTAAATATGTTGATTTATGTCATTGTAGTAACCAATTGAAGGATCTTCCTTAATTGCACATAGTTATATATGGATAAATCATAATTTAAGCTTCCTTTTCATTTTTCAGTAAAGGACAGTTAAATTATTTGTTACATTTTATGTAACAAAATAATACCTTATAGCTCATTGTAAGAATAGTATAGAAATTAGACACACACACATATATATATATACATATATATATATATATATATATATATATATATATATATATATATATATTTATAACACTGTCATATCCAATAACTAAAAAGTAAAAGCAACACATTGATAATCACAAAAAATCCTTAACTTCTTTTGATCAGACTCCAGAGATATTTGCGAAGCCGATGATGTGTGTAAAAGCCCAGGCGAAGCAACTTGTATCAAGGGTACATTAAAATATGGTTTATATAAGTACATCTTTTATTACATTTTTTCAAAAAATTATCCCGCAATGTCCCTGATCTGCTTGGTGACTTCCCCTGCAATTGATGCCAAACTTGTGTGGAATGAGGAGGGGGGAGGGGGGAGGAGGCAAGGGGGAATCTGAAATTTGTTAAAATATATGTGAATATTAGGGGGCGAGAGGAGTATACTGAATCCCAAACCGCGCCGAAATTAATATGAAGGTAAAATTCTGGAATTTTAACCGCATTGAATTTAAATGCCTTTTCCTTTTGGTCAATTTGTTTGATCTAAACATATGATGGAGCATTCTTTAATGAGAGGAACATCCTATTATTTGACAAATTGTAAGAAGAATGCGATTTTACAATGATAAAAGCAAAGCAAGGTAAGCAAATTATTTTCTAAAGGTGAAATAATAACTTTGAATAAAAAAATATATTTTAGGGAAGGAGATAAGTAGAAACAACAATCTTAATCCTAATTGCAAAGAGTGTACGCGCGTGAGAATCTGAATGAGCTTACATATTCAGGTGATGAACCTATATCGACAGCTTTGCATAAATGCAAATGATGCGTCTGGTTGCATTTGGCTTTTGTTTGGAAATATTGTAAATCAAGAGTAATCGTATGTTTATAGAGTATCTCAAATATCTTACAAACAGGTGTATTTGTAAGTACATCTAATACACTTTATATTTCTACATATATTCGTTATAGTAAACATAATATATATTTCTATAAAAAAACAACTATATATTTGATACATTTTATATTACTACAAATATTTTCTATAGTAAATATAATATATATTTCTATAAAAAAGGCAACTATATATGAGTAACCATCATCAATTTTACATAATGTGATTTGAACTCTGCTGTTCAACCTGATATTGACGCGCTGTTTGTGCTCGCCATCCCCGCTGCGGCGTGCAAGGCTCATAAACCTCAAGTGTGTTTATTTTGACTATCTTGTTGATATCCTAGACAATTTTTTTTCATTAAAAAGAATCCAGTGTAAGCGTATAGTGGCAACAGCATCACTGGACCGAGCTTAACAAGCTGTGTGAACATAGATTCATTAATTTATTAGAGCAATAGTGGCTTTTATTTCTTTAGATGTTTATTTGTACCCTGCAGTATTGTTGTAAGTG
>BOPN01009709.1:0-5000 GCA_017312705.2 Penaeus japonicus
CCTCCCCTCCCCTCCCCTCCCTCCTCTCCTTCCTCTCCCCTCCCCTCCCCTCTTATCACCCCTCACAGCCCCTTCTCATCCGCTGTCGAGACACTTGGCACTAACCGAACACAGCGGCACTATCGACAACCGATGCCTCGCCTTTTATACGAGTGAAACGTGGACGGGATAAGACTCATCAGCCCACCGCCCATTCCCGCCCATTCCCGCCCATTCCGCCCATCTCCTTCGCCGTAACTAATCGCGTGGGCGTCCCTTGGCTTCTTTCCTAGCCTCTCCCTGATTGTTCTGGTCTTGAGAAATGGGCGCCGGTGGTGATCATTAAGGGACGCCCGTGTTCTATCTGCGTCTTCTAAGGATGTTTGTATTCTATCCCTCTGCCCCGCCCATCATTCGTTTCTCCTCCTTTACCCCTACCTCTTTCCTTCCGCCTTTTATCTTTATTGCTCTTGAACACCCCACTCCACCCCCTTCCCCTCCTCTCCCCTCTCCCAAGATGTCCTCTCTTCCTCTTTACATTCTCCTCCTCTTATTCTTCCCTTTTCTCCCATCATCATCCTCTTACTCTTACTCTCTCTCATCCTCACCCTCTTACTCTTACTCTTTCCTATCCTCCTCTTACTCTTCCCCTCCTCCATCTCCCTCCTCTTACTCTTCCTTTTTCTCCCATCATCATCCTCTTACTCTTACTCTTTCCCATCTTCCTTCTCTTACTCTTCCTCTCCCCCATCTACCTCCTCTTACTCTTCCTTTTTCTCCCATCATCATCCTCTTACTCTTACTCTTTCCCATCTTCCTTCTCTTACTCTTCCTCTCCCCCATATACCTCCTCTTACTCTTCCCATCCTCTACCCACCTCCTCTTACTCCTATCTCCACATGTACTTTTAGTTTAACACCTCTCTACCCTGCCATTCACTCTTCTTCCTCTTTTTCCCCTCTCCAACCTTCTCCCTTCGCTTCATCCTTTCGTTTCTCCACTTTCCCCCTTTTTCCCCACTTTTTTGTTCTCTCATCCTATCCCTTTACCCTTCCCCAACCAACTCCGATCTTCCTACTTCCCTCTCTGCCTATCCTACCTCTTCCCCTCTTCTTTTATCCTTCTCCCCTTCCCATTTTGACATCTCCCACTTTCTCCTCTCTTCCCTTTCTCCCATCTCTCCCCTCCTCCTCACTCTCCTTTCTCTCATCTCCCCCTTCTTACCTCTCCCTTTTTTCTCCTCCCTCTTCCTTTCTCCTCTCTTCCCCTTTCTTCCCTTTCTCACCCTTTCTCCTCTCTCACCCTTTCTCCCCTCTCCCCTTTTCTCCTCCCTTCCCCTTTCTCCCCTCTCCCTTTCTCCTCCCTTCCCCTTTCTCCTCCCTTTCCCTTTCTCCTCCCTTTCCCTTTCTCCTCCCTTCCCCTTTCTCCCCCACTCCCTTTCTCCTCTCTTTCTCTCCTTTTCTCCACTTCACCCACTTTCCAACACCCCCCTCCCCGTCCGCCACCCCTATCCCCCCCATCCCCCTAACTAGACCTCTCTAAAAGAGAGAGCACAGACAACATCGATCCTAGAAGAGGAAGAGGAAGAGAGGAAGAGGAGGAGAGAAGGAGGAGGAGGAGAAGGAGGAGAAGGAGAAGGAGAAGAAGGAGGAGAAGGAGAAGGAGAAGGAGAAGGAGGAGGAGGAGGAGAAGAAAGGGGAGGAGGAGAAGGAGGAGAAGGTGGAGAATCAAGGGGAGGAGGAGGAGGAGAAGAAAGGGGAGGAGGAGAAGGAGGAGAAGGTGGAGAAGAAAGGGGAGGAGGAAGAGGAGGAGGAGGAGTAGGAGGGTGGAGTGTGTGTCTGCAATCATCACCTTATTGTGCTTCAAGTCTTATGTCAGGACGGCACCCTCCTCAGACTAAGAATTCGGCTTGGGAGGTCTAGCGCCTCTCCCTCGCTCTCCTTCGCTCGCCCTCGCTTGGTTGGGGGTCTTTCCTTCTCTGGTTGTCTGTCGGAGAGGAAGAGGGGGACGGGGGTGAGATGGGGGGGGGGAGTAGGGGCATATAGAGAGAGGGGGTGGGGGTGAGAGATGGGAGGGAGGTGGGGATGGGAGGGAGGGGGACAGAGAGATAGGGGGGGGAGAGATGAGAGGCAGGGAGGGGGACAGAGAGAGAGGGGGGAGGAGAAATGGGAGGGAGGGAGGGGGACAGAGAGAGAGGGGAAGAGAGATGGGAGGGAGGGAGGTGGGGATGGGAAGGAGGGAAGGGGATATAGAGATAGGGGGGGTGAGATGGGAGGGGGATATAGTGAGAGGGGGGAGAGATGGGAGAGGGGAGGGGACAAGATGGGGGAGATGGAAGAGCAGGAGGGGATATATATATAGAGAGAGATGGGAGGGAGGGAGGGGGGGGCAGATGGGAGGGGATAGAGAGAGAGAGGGGGGGGGGAGAGATGGGAGGGAGGGAAGGGGGCTAGAGAGGGGGGGGGAAGAGATGGGAGGGAGGAAGGGGGGATAGAGAGAGGGGGGAGAGATGGGAGGGAGGGAGAGGGGATATAGAGAGAGAGAGGAGGGAGAGATGGGAGGGAGAAAGGGTGATTGTGAGAGAGGGGGGAGATGGGAGGGAGTGAGGGGATAGAGAGAGAGAGGGGAAAGAGAGATGGGAGAGGGAGGGGAGGTGGGGGGATGGGAAGGAGGGGAAGGGGATATAGAGATAGGGGGTGAGATGGGAGGGGATATAGTGAGATGGGAAGAGATGGGAGAGAGGAGGGGATATAGAGATAGGGGGGGAGAGATGGAAGGCAGGGAGGGGATATATATATAGAGAGAGATGGGAGGGGGAGGGAGGGGCCAGATGGGAGGGGGGATAGAGAGAGAAGGGGAGATGGGGAGGAGGAAGAGGGGGCTAGAGAGAGGAAGATAGGAGGGAAGAAAGGAGACTAGAGAGAGGGTGGAAGAGATTGGAGAGAGGAAGAGGATAGAGAGAGAGGGGTAGAGATGGGAGGGAGGAAGGGGATAGAGAGAGGGGGGTAGAGATGGGGAGGGAGGAAGGGGGGATAGAGAGAGGGGGAGATGGGAGGAGGAGGGGATGTAAGAGAAGGGGAGAGATGGGAGGGAGGGAGGGTGATAAGCAGGGGGGAGATGGGAGGAGGAAGGGGATAGAGAGAGAGGGGAGATGGGAGGGAGGAAAAGGGGATAGAGAGAGGGGTAGAGATGGGAGGGAGGAAGGGGATAGAGAGGGGGTAGAGATGGGAGGGAGGAAGGGGGATAGAGAGAGAGGGGTAGAGATGGGAGGGAGGAAGGATAGAGAGAGGGGTAGAGATGGGAGGAGGAAGGATAGAGAGAGAGGGGAGTAGAGATGGGAGGAGGAAGGGGATAAGAGAGAGGGAATTAGAATGGAGGAGGAAGGATGAAAGAGAGGGAGTAGGGTGGGAGGGAGGAAGGGGGGATAGAGAGAGGGAGTAGAGATGGGAGAGGGAGGAAAGGGGATAGAGAGAGAGGGGGAGATGGGAGGGAGGAAGGGGGGATAGAGAGAGAGGGAAGATGGGAGGGAGGAAGGGGGATAGAGAGAGGGGTAAGTGGGAGGAGGAAAAGAGGGGATAGAGAGAGAGGGGAAGAGGGAGGGAGGAAGGGGATAGAGAGAGGGGTAGAGATGGGGAGGGAGGAAAAGGGGGATAGAGAGAGGGGGGTAGAGATGGGAGGAGAAGGGGATAAGAGAGAGGGAGTAGAGATGGGAGGGAGGAAGGGGGGATAGAGAGAGGGGTAGAGATGGGAGGAGGGAAGGATAGAGAGAGGGGGAGAGATGGGAGGGAGGAAGAGGGGATAGAGAGAGAGGGGTAGAGATGGGAGGGAGGAAGGATAGAGAAGAGGGGGGAAGATGGGAGGGAGGGAGGGGATATAGAGGAAGAAGGGGGAAGATGGGGAGGGAGGGAGGGTGATAGAGAGAGAGGGGGGGGAGAGATGGGAGGGAGAAGGGATAAGAGAGAGAGGGGAGAGATGGGAGGGAGGAAAAGGGGGGATAGAGAGAGAGGGGGGTAGGGATGGGAGGGAGGAAGGGGGGATAGAGAGAGGGGGTAGAGATGGGAGGGAGGGAAGAGGGATAGAGAGAGAGGGGGAGTAGAGATGGGAGGGAGGAAGAGGGGATAGAGAGAAGGGGGTAGAGATGGGAGGGAGGAAGGGGATAGAGAGAGGGGGGTAGAGATGGGAGGGAGAAGGGGATAAGAGAGAGAGGGGGTAGAGATGGGAGGGAGGAAGGGGGATAGAGAGAGGGGTAGAGATGGAAGGGGAGGAAGGGGGGATAGAGAGAGGGAGAGATGGGAGGGAGGAAGGATAGAGAGAGAGGGGTAGAGATGGGAGGGAGGAAGGGGGATAGAGAGAGAGGGGGGGAGAGATGGGAGGGAGGAAGGGGGATAGAGAGAGAGGGGGGGAGAGATGGGAGGGAGGGAGGGGGATATAGAGAGAAAGGGGAGAGATGGGAGGGAGGGAGGGTGATAGAGAGAGAGGGGGGAGAGATGGGAGGGGAGGAAGGGGGATAGAGAGAGAGGGGGAGAGATGGGAGGGAGGAGAAGCGGGGATAGAGAGAGGGGAGAGATGGGAGGGAGGGAAAGGGGATAGAGAGAGGGGGGGAGATGGGAGGGTAGGAAGGATAAGAGAGAGGGGGGAGAGATGGGAGGGGAGGGAGGGGGCTAGAGGGGGGGAGATGGGAGGGAGGAAGGGGGATAAGAGAGAGGGAGAGAGATGGGGGGAGGGAGGGAGGGGATATATAGAGAGAGGGAGATGGGAGGGAGGAAGAGGGTGATTGAAAGGAGAGAGGGGGGAGAGATGGGAGGGAGGGAGGGGGATTGAGAGAGAGGAGGGGGCAGATGGGAAGGAGGAGGGGATATAGAGAGAAGGGGGAGAGATGGGAGGGAGGGAGGGTGATAGAGAGAGAGGAGGGGGGAGAGATGGGAGGGAGAGAGGGGATATAGAGAGAGAGGGGGGAGAGATGGGAGGGAGGAAGGGGGAGAGAGAGAGGGGGGGGAGAGATGGGAGGGAGGGAGGGGATA
>BOPN01009709.1:22500-25000 GCA_017312705.2 Penaeus japonicus
GCAGATAAAGAGGGATGCAGAGAGACATAATGAGTGTGTGTGTGAGAGAGAGAAAGATAGAGAGAGAGAGAGACAGGGAAATAGAGAAAGAATGAGAGAGTTATTGAGAGACAGAGAGAGAATGAGTGATTTAGTGAGAGAGAGAGGGGGGGGAGAGAGAGAAAAGTGAGACAGGCAGATAGAGAGAGAGAAAAAAGGGATACAGAGAGAGAGAATGAATATGTTTGTGAGAGAGAAAGGTAGAGAGAGAGAGAGAGAGAGAGAGAGAGAAAAAGAGAAATAGAGAAAGAATGAGTGAGTTATTGAGAGAGAGAGAATGAGTGATTTAGTGAGAGAGAGAAGGAGGGGGGGAGAGAGAAGGGAGACAGGCAGATAGAGAGAGAGAAACGAAAGGGATACAGAGAGAGAGAATGAGTGTGTGTGTGAAAGAGAAAGATAAATAGATAGAAAGAAAAAAAGGACAGAATGAGAGAAAGAGAAAGAAAGAATGGGAGAAAGACAAAGAAAGAATGAGAGAAAAACAAAGAAAGAATGGGAGAAAGAGAGAGAGAGAATGAGTGTGTGAGTGAGAGAGAGTTCGAATTTCTCTATGTTTCATTATATACACATATCCTTAATGAGAAATTTAATCTAGGCATTAGTAATTAATGATCATCAAGACTGTGCAGCATATCATTTTCCCAATCACCTTACGACCTTTAAAATGTATATCTGGAAACATGGGAATTATTTTGAATTCCTTCTAACATTACATTCCAATTCAAAGTTTGGCAATTCCGGTCACTTTTATTGTCCATAATTCATTCTCCTTTTATTTCTTCCTTCAAAGTTTCGTCACATTTTCATCATCGGTAGATTGGGTTTGGTCTTCAAGCCGAAAGAAAAACTTTTATGCTTGCAAATGCACATTTACGCTGAGTTCGGAGCCAAGTGGTTGGTCATATAACGGCGGCCGTTGACCACGATTTGCTGAGAAGTTCAAAGTGGCGGAGCGAGGTCAGTTATGTGAGCGGAATGGTTTGATAACTCTCGTGTGTACCCATGTGTATGTGCGCGCGAGTGTGTGTGTGTGAGTGTGTGTTTGTGTGTGTGTGTGTGTGTGTGTGTGTGTGTGTGTGTGTGTGCACACATATATATATATATATATATATATATATATATATATATATATATATATATATATATATATATATATATATATACATATAATATATACATACATATATATATATATATATATATATATATATATATATATATATATATATATATATATATATATATATGTATATAAATATATATATATATATATATATATATATATATATATATATATATATATATATATATATACATGTATACATATATATATATATATATATATATATATATATATATATATATATATATATATATATATATATACATATATATATATATATATATATATATATATATATATATATATATATATATATATATATATATATATATATATATATATATATATATATATATATATATATGTATGTACGTATGTATGTAGTAGGTGAGTGTGTGTGGGTGGGTGTGGGTGTGTATGTGTGTGGGTGTGTATGTAGGTGTGTGTGGGTGAGTGTGTGTGTGGGTGTGTTTGTGTGTGGGTGAGTGTGTGTGTGTGTGTGTGTGTGTGTATCTGTGCGAGTATATATACACAATACTTCACTGCAACCTTCTGTTGGTTTATGACTCCCACACATACTCAACAAAGATATAAAAAAGGCGGAGTATGATAATAATTTTCTCTCTCCACGACACTATGTCACTGGCCTTGTCTGTTTGAACTCTCGTGGCTGGGAGTAAGAGCAGGAGGTGGAAAATATTCATGCATACATCAGAGTGACTTTGACCTGCATGTTGGCTGTAAGAAACATGCAGATTGTTAGAATGTGTAGAGAAGGAAAAGATAAACAGGCCGAGAGAGAGAAAGACGAAATAAGAGGAAAATAAAGGAAAACGAGAGAAAAAAAGATTGTTTTTTCAAAGATGTAAGGAAGAAACCTTGAGATGTTATTGAGATAATATTAGCAACTTCACTTTGACTGTGATATCCTTGACACTAAGTTATAAAATACTTATAAAGCTACAGGCGTGATATTCATGGCCCAGTCAGGATAATTATATGATTGTTACTCCTGTCAATACCTTATTTGATATCATTATCAATGCAGTCGTTAGTATCAATATTTTATCTTTCCTTAAGTATTCTTACTATTATCATTATTATTAGTAGTAAATATGTCATATATCTACAACATTTAGCATTATCATTATCATGACTATCATAACCAGCACCTGAATGTGTTTCTCTTATTTCTCATGACATGTCGTTGTTGTTTTTTATCGTAGATTTAGAATGACAGATGAGTAATTTAATGCTTAGCTTAAGTCACCCTCTTACAAGGTTAGCGAAACTGAATTACCTAAAACAAAAGGTCGACATAACAGTTTACCAGCTAAG
>BOPN01009710.1:5000-7500 GCA_017312705.2 Penaeus japonicus
GCAATTATGTAAATAACGATATCAGTAATCGTTATGATGATAACAAAATAACGATGATGATAATAATGATGAAAATTATAGCCCCCCCCCAAAAAAAAAAAAATAAAAAAAATAATAATAATAATGACAATGCTAATAACAATAATAAAAATAATAAATATTATGATAATACTAATTACTATAATCGTAAAAACCATGACAAGAATTTTATCTATGATAATGATGATGGTAGTAATCATAAGAATGATATTGATAATAGTACTGATAATAATTATGATAATAATAATAAGGGTAATGACATCAAAACTGCTACTACAAATAATAAAAATGATAGCGAAGATAATAGTAAGACTAATTATCAGATAATAATGATAATGATGACAATAAGTATAACAACAACAAAAATGATATAAATATTAGTAAAAAATAATAACGATAATAATAATGATAATAGCAATAATAAGGATTATAAAAGATGATACAAATCATGATGATAATAAAAAGATGATAATGATGATGGTGATAAAAATGTTGATAATGTTGTTAAAAATGTTGTTAATAATAATAATAATGATAATAGTAATAATAATGATAACAATAATAATGATAATAACAATAATAATAATAAAAAATAACAGTAATAAAAATGAAATAGAATAATAATAATGATAATAATAATAATGATAATAATAATGGTAATGATAATAATAACAATGATTATAATCATAAGAATCATATTGATGGTAATAATGACACTAACAATTATAATATCAATAATGAAAAAGATATACAATAGTAATGATAAGGATAAAGATGATAATAATAATAATAATGATGATAATAGTAACAATAGTGATAATAATGATGAAAAAGATGATTACAGTGATAATAATGATAAAAATGATAATTATAGTGATAACAATAATGATCATAAAGTAGTAATAATGACAATAATAAAGACAATAATGATAATGATGATTATGATGATAATGATAGTAATGATAATAATAATGATAATAAAGGTATTGATAAAAATGTTAACAATTTTTATAAAATTGATGTATATGATGATTATAATGATGATAATAATAATGTTAATGGTAATAACAATAATAGTAATGATAATAACGATAATAATTGTGATAATGATAATGATGATAGTAATTATGATGATAATAATAATGTGTATGAATAGAATGTACATATATATATATATATATATATATATATATATATATATATATATATATATATATATATATATATATATATTAATCTTAGTATTTTCAATCTATTGGAAATTTGGACCCCTTTTTATCATCATATACTTATTCAGACTTGCATTTATAAGGCAGAGTCTGCTACACACTTTTGCACTCTTACATGCACAGAAACTCCTAATAATACCGGTATTAGCTCATAAAAAAAATTCAACCCGGAAATATTATAATTTTCTGAGTCACGAAAATCTGAATACATCTATAATATAGCCAGGAAAATGGCATGCCGTTGGGACATATACAATGTTTCTCTTGGCTATCGTATGCTTAATTATGAAAGTAAATAAAATATACGGTATTTCTATTGGTTATTGGATATCCATTAGTCTGGCGTTATAGGAGGACCTACATTTTTTTATTAATGTAACTAAAGTAATACGAAAAGAAAGTCACACAATGAACCACAGAAACTGAACTAAGCCGTGAAATGTGTTCCGCTCGTGAATAGAACGTCAGGGCGATTATGTGAATAAGCAACGTGCATCTCACTTCTGTACGTGATACATGCAACTGTTTTTATATATGTGTGTGTGTGTGTATGTTTGTGCGTGTGTGTCTGAGGAGAGTGAGAGAGAGAGAGAGAGAGAGAGAGAGAGAGAGAGAGAGAGAGAGAGAGAGAGAGAGAGAGAGAGAGAGAGAGAGAGAGAGAGAGAGAGAGAGAGAGAGAGAGAGAGAGAGAGAGAGAGAGAGAGAGAGAGATGTGTGTGTGTGTATGTGTGTGTGTGTGTGTGTGTGTGTGTGTGTGTTTGTATGTAGTGTACGTATCTGAACGTGTGTACACAATGAGACAATACACTGGCGACAATACCCACGCAACTCAGTCTGCTGTCTGCCAGATGTGTTGAGTTACAGACATAAGATCTTCAAACTTCTCTCCTTCTAGCAATGCGTTGCGGAAGGAGGGTGAAGAGGGAGGGAGGGAGGGAGGGAGGGAGGGAGTGGAAGATGGCGGGATTGAGGGAGACGGGAAGGAGAGGGTAGAGGGAGATTGGTGGCAGGGGGAAGTGAATTGGTGGAGGGGGGGGGGGGGGGGGCTGAGGAAGAGAAATATGGGGAGAGGTGGGAGAGGGAATTAGGGTAGGGGACAGTAGTGGGAGATAATGTTATAGGAGTGGTGGGTGGGGGAGAATTAGAAGGTAGGGGGATAGGCTAGGGTAAATGGATTTGAGGAGGGAGGGGTTGGGGCAGATGCAGAACGAATGAGGGAGGGGGGATCAGAT
>BOPN01009710.1:20000-22500 GCA_017312705.2 Penaeus japonicus
TCTGTTTGTGTGTGTGTCTGTTTGTGTGCATCTTTCTATATGATTTTAAATCCCCCCTTCTCTCTCTCTCTTTGTGAAACATTTTCTAGGTGCCACGTGGCGATGTATGAGCCACCACGTGGTTCCCTATCGGAAGGAAAGCGGTCCAGAAATACATTGTTAGCCCAGGGCGTGCGAGGTCAGGTATAAAAATGACCTGCCTTGCCCCGATCCTCACACTATGGCTACTCTAGCTCACCGAGCACTGACAGTAAGTTGCAATTCTAGACACAACAGAAAGACCCCGCCAAGCCAAGACACCCAGGAAGTCTCCCGCTACCACAGTGATTATTCTATTTCACTTGGTGCCGTCGTCTCCAATTGAAGAACTAAGAGTTATCAGACTTTTGCTGAATACCTACTTCTGATACTCCTCACTCTCACTCACTCTCTTTCTCTCTCTCTCTCTCTCTCTCTCTCTCTCTCTCTCTCTCTCTCTCTCTCTCTCTCTCTCTCTCTCTCTCTGTCTCTCTCTCTCTCTCTCTCTCTCTCTCATTCCTTCTGAGAGATATTTGACACGATCATATAAATGATCAGTTGTTATATAATCAAATAAATGTAATTCCCTTTATACTGTACATTAATGAACTCTATAAGATGCTTATTTTTCATCAAGCCTATTGACGAGCAGAGAGCTCTTCACCTCACACCGCTCTTTACACTTTTGTAGTAACGAAATGTAACTTTTGTTTAATTCTTTTTAAAGTTTTAATCTGTTACTATCAAAGCCATATTAGATTATCAACCTTATTGCCTAAAGTATATCATTAGCATTGTCACAAAAAAAAAAAAAATCTGAGACACCATGAGCCTCTCAGTAATTTTCTTTTTCTAGAAATATATCTAACTTCCAATAGTCAAAAGATGAGTTACAGCAAGTAAAACCAAGATTGAGTGTCCATAACAGCAGGGTTGCCTGTAGGTTTGAAGTAGTTGTGACTTGCAACCAGATAAATATTGATACCGTGAAGTACTAACTAGATTATGGCAATGACTCCGCCTTTCCAACACCCTTCCCTCACACTGGCAAATGGGATACAATTAAGTTTAGATCCCTGACACAAATTCCCTTGAAAAGTGTGACCGAGGTAAGAATCTGTGTAAATATGACGTTTAGAAGTTTCGGATTGCAAACTCCTCTTAAACTTAAATCTGTTTAAAATAACTAAAACCACATCTCCAAGTGAAGTAGAACTGAAGACATTTTTCGTTTTGAAAAAAGGGTAAAATGATCCTCGAAAAAAGTTATTTTGTATACCGCAAAAACGCTGCAGCATCGAAGCCACCGATCGCGCTTCATAAGTAAAACTGAAATGAGTTAAATATATTACCATTACAAAATCTAAAAACTAATTGGAAAAAAAATAATTCAAAAGAAGAAGCAAGAAAAGTGAAATATGCTAAACAAACTTCACACACACACACACACATACAAGAAAAAAAAAAAAAAAAAATAAAAAATAAAAAAAAAAAAAAAAAAAAAAAAAAAAAAAAAAAAAAATGAGACACCATGAGCCTCAATTTTTTTCAGAAATGTATCTAACTTATCCCCGTTGGAAGATATAATTAAAATAGTCAAAAGATGAGTTACAGCAAGTAAAACCAAGAATGAGTGTCCATAATAGCAGGGTTGGATGTAGGTTTGGAGTAGTTGTGACTTGCAACCAGATAAATATTGATACCGTGAAGTACTAACTAGATTATGGCAATGACTCCGCCCTTCCAACACCCTTCCCTCACACTGGCAAATGGGATACAATTAAGTTTAGATCCCTGACACAAAGTCCCTTGAAAAGTGTGACCGTGGTAAGAATCTGTGTAAATATGACGTTTAGAAGTTTCGGATTGCAAACTCCTCTTGAACTTAAATCTGTTTGAAATAACTAAAACCACATCTCCAAATGAAGTAGAACTGGAGACATTTTTCGTTTTAAAAAAGGTGTAAAACGATTATCGAAAAAGGCCAATAATTTTAAGTTATTCTGTATACCGCAAAAACGCTGCAAAATCGAAGCCACTGATCGCGCTTCATAAGTAAAACTGAAATGAGTTAGATGTATTACCAATAAAAAGTCTAAAAACTATTTGGAACAAAAATCAAAAACAGAAAAAATAAGACCAGTTAAAGCCAGATGGCTAAAACAATTGAAAAGAGGAAGAAAGAAAAGTGAAATATGCTACACAAACTTCACAAAAAGAGAGAGAAAAAAAAAGGATATATATTTCTCAAATAAAAAATCCTGTCTAGATACTAGTGATAGTGAAGAGTTGAGAATTTCGACAATAAATTCCTTGGATATATACTATTACATAGGATAATTATATCACTTATTTGAGCGAAAGAATGTCTTGAAAGCTATTAACAGGGAAAAAAGTCAGGGAAAATAAGAATTAGAAAACAAGAGAGAATAAATAAATACTTAGTAGGAATAACGATATGGCATCTGGAAATTAATGTGAA
>BOPN01009711.1:5000-17500 GCA_017312705.2 Penaeus japonicus
TAAGTACATTGGCCAAAAGTCTGTATGGGAGAAACGTTGGCTGCTTGAAGGAACAAAGCAGCAGGAGTGTGACGTTTTTTTTACTTTAATAGCAGGTAAAAGGCTAAGCTTAGCACGTGTGTCTATGAGGAAGAGATAACTGGAAGTAGGGTCGAAGATATGTAGGAGGTGCAGCTTGGGAGTGCAGGAGGGGGATGCCATCAGTTCCTGGACTCAGCATTAACGGGCCATGAGCAAGGAGGGGTGCAGTAATAAGCGGAGTTGCTAAAGGAGCTTTAGTAGAAGCAGAGCACCTACATAGCAGGGAAATATACCATGTGAGTTCTATTGTGATCACGTTTTCGCGAATATGAAACTCGTGGGTCCAATTTCTGGAGACTTTACTGTAGAAGGTTTGTGATGGTTGGTGTGGCAATGCTAAGCATTGAGGAGGCGGTAGCGATTATTGGAGTGGAACAAGTGGCTGCTGGTGCAATCGCTGGAGCTGGGGAACGCGTAAAGGCGGCGGGCAATGTTTCCATGTGGCGATCGGCGATGGTAGCAACCTGGTAGAGGTAGAAATATGGTAAAGAGTAAAAGTGAACGTACCATGGGAGGAATCTTATTGATGAAAAGTTGCTGAAGCTGGAATGGTGTGTGGCCTTGCAGCCCTTCCGAGAAGATGAGAGACTGGATCTGCATGGCATCTTGAGTGGCGACATAGTGCATGAAGGCCTTCAGTTACTCATATGTGTTTCGTTCTGAGTTGAGGATGATGTCCTGTAGAAGCTCTGCGACTTCTGGGCGGAGGCCAGGAACAAGAACTGTATTTGACGGCGGAACTGGAGATGCAACACTCTACTTGGGCCAGCCAAATATGTGGGTTGGTGGGATTGTAGGGAGAGAGGCTAAAGCTGCTGTCCATGATTTCAAAGTTCGCCACTCGTGGGGCACCAATGTAGCTTAAGTGGTTTATTTGAGTGAGAAAGGTGAATAGCAGCCAGGTGTTGTAATCCGGTCCCGCCGATGTTGCTGCTACAACTGGCAACTGGAACTCCCACCGAAGTGGAAGGGGACAGATAAGTTGGATGAAGAGTTGAGGTGAAGAAAAACAGTCAGGAAAATGAAGGAAAGTCGTAGTTATAGTAGTGGGAGGACGAAACTCCCTGTCTGACTTGAGAATTTTCTTGAGGTGTCATGTCCACTCAAAACTTCAGGGAGGCCTGCCAGGTCGGAAGGGGAAAAGTCTTTGGTTGATTGTAGTATTCTTCTTGTTATCTGGAGGGTGAGTAAAGGTCGATTCACACACATCAGTGCCGTGTCCGCTCAGTGCTTCAGTATCAGTGAAAAAAAATATCGTTGCTTCGAATTCCACCGAAGCATTCACACACGTCCGGCGCAGGACAGTCTTTTAACTCTCAGTGGCCGTTCCGTCTCCGTTCCGTCTCCGTTCCTTGAAGTTGAATATCGTCGCCACCGATATTTTTTAGATTTTCACGGACGCCGGACGAGTGTTCTGAACTCTCAAGAAAATGGATGACGAACTTCTGATTGAATGGTAAAGAATATATATATATATATATATATATATATATATATATATATATATATATATATATATATATATATATATATAATATATATATGTATGTATATATATATATATATATATATATATATATATATATATATATATATACATATATGTGTATATATATATATATAAATAAATGAATAAATATATATATACATATATATGTATATATATACATATATATGTATATATATAAATATATATATGTATATATATATATATATATATATAATATATATCTCTTTTCTGCCAAGCTTCATGTACCCACTCTCTCTTCTTCACTTTTTGTTCTGCCTCTTCCTCTTCATCAAGGATTATGGCAATCATTGCCAACTCCACGCCCGAAAACTTTGCCATCCTGGAAAACACTGATTTCACGCTGTACGGCCTCACCACGGATGTGTGTGCATAGACGTCACGGAAACAACACGGATATCACTGACACTGAGCGGACACGGCACTGATACGTCACTGATGTGTGTGAATCGACCTTAAGTTGAAGAGGGTTGGGAGGAAGGGGTCTGGAACTTGTGGTTGGGTTTGGGGGTAAGAATTCTTTATTTTATTTTATTCAGTCTTAACTTAGGATTTATTTCTTTTTTTTTAAGCGTGAGAAAGTGGAAGAGGAAGTGGTGAAAGGAGCTGGAGAGATAGTGAAAAGAAACTTGGGAGGAGATAAAGTGAGAGTTAGAAAGTTAAGTACAGTGAAGAGAGTATTAGCTTTTTATTTAGGATTGGTCTTGAGGAGAAGGAAGTTGAAGTGAATAATGGAAGTATGTAAAGTGAAGAGGATGTGATGAAGGGAGCTGGAGGGATAGTGGAAATGAAATTTGCGAGGAGATAAAGTGATAGAAGGAAAGCTGAGAAAGCTGGAGAAAGGATAAGTTGTAAGACCAGGAGAAAGAAGTGAGAGAATTAGCATGCATGTGCGCCCTTAGTAGCTGAACAAAGCCCCGGGTCAACCCCTCGGGAGGCAGCCAGAAACCAGAACACCTAGCATGTTATTTTTTCAGATATTTTTTTTTTTTTTTTTTTTTTTGGGGGGGGGGGGATTTTTACATTCTTAAGCTCTGCCCACGCTGCACTTCGCCGACCTCGCACGTCATCTTTCACTGCTATGCATGATGTGCCGTGCTTGACATTGAAGTGGAGCCCTGTGGGTTGGCTTGTAGTCTGGGTTAAAAAGGTGTTAAAAAATCTTAATTCTTGAACTACTTGCAGGTCCTCTTGAAGTTTACTTCTTCATTCTTGTCTTCTTGGTCTTCTTGTAGATTCTCCTCTTCATTGTTGCCTCCTTACATCATCGGTCTCCTGTACCTGATGCCGTGAATATGGCCTCAACTTCTTCAATGCCATTGATTCTGCTGAGGCTTTTGGGCCACCAGGCATGTGTGCCTTCTGGACGAACGTTGAGGCGATTGTAGAGCTCCTCATCCTCATCTTGGATTCTTGTCCATCTTGATGGTAGAGTCTCTTGTTGATCGCCTCGATCCTTAGTCTTTCATGGATCTCTCGTGCAGTGACTACTCCGGGAAAGCGAATATTCAGAATCCATTTGCCTGCTTGGTTCTGAATAGTCTGAAACTTCATCATCTGCCTTCTGGAAATGGTGTGGTTAGGCACTGGCGGGTATTCCATGATGGGCCACACTAGGGCTTTAGAAATGTAGAGCTTAGTTTCATGACTCAGTGTCTGGAACCTTCTTATCTTGTTCAGCTGATGCTTTTTCATTTATGTGAGGGAAAATTCCTCTTCTGCTAATTGTTAGCCCTAGTATCTTTCCTTTGTCACAGAAGTCCACTGCTTCCTCGTCCACTATCAGATCTGCAGTCTTGAACTTGGCCACAGGAATGAAGATCTTCCACTGTCTTTCGTATCGATTGTTGGTCTCTATGGCTCTGGCAGTTCTGAGTGCCATCATCTCGATCGATCTCCCTTCGTACTTGATTATTTGTGTGATGTCGTCGGCATACATATAGTGATTGCTGCCATGTGATGGTTCAGGCAGATCTGCTGTATATATGGTGATTGCGTCGTTGAGAGGCAGCTTCCTGTGGAACCCACCATGAGGGAATTGTTGCCGACTGTATTGCCGACGACTATTCTTGCACTTCGACTTTCCAGAAAGTCACATAATAACTTAGTCAAGGGCGTCGGGAGGTTCAGCCTGATGATCTTAAGTTTCAGACCTGTATGCCAAACTTTGCGAAGGCTTTGGCCACATCTCTCAGAACCACATTGACTTGGTTCCTTTCGCTCATGGCATTGGCGATTTCTTCATATATGATTGCAATGGCTGTTGATGTTCCTCTGCCTGGTCTGAAGCCATGTTGCCTGGGATTTTGCAGATCGTTAATCTCCAGGGTATTTCGCAATCTTATGTTCAATATCTTTTGAAAGACTTTGCCTGGGACTTCCAGTAGAGATATGGGTCTGTAATTCTCCACTTTTCTTGGATTTTTCCCGGCTTTCGGAATCATCCTGATTCTTGCTTCCTTGAAGTGGTCAGGGAAGTAACCAGCAGTGAGAGAGGCATTGTATATGTGTGCCAGTCTCAGCAACATCTTGTTTGAAAGATTTGCAGGATTGCTTTGTTGATCCTGCTTTTGCCTGGAGCAGTTCTATTCTTGAAACTCTGAATAGTTCTTTTGACATCTGTGGGGTTGATCTTGGTCATCAGTGGATCTGTGGGATCCAGTCTTGTCAAGTCAGAAGCAGCTTCTGGATATAGGAGGTGGATATGCCTTCCTATTTCCTCAATGATGGTCTCCTCGAAATCACTGTCAAAGTTTTCTTCTTCTTCTTCGGTAATTCGGAAACAATATCTCCAGTAATTTCTGAACAGGATTTCTTGTTGTTCTTCTTCATGAATCTTCTGATCCTGTTCGTCGAGGAGGTAGCTGCTACTGCTTTCACTTCTTCCCATCAGTTTCTTTATTCCTGACCAGAAGGACTGTGGATCTTTTTGGTCCCATTCCACTTTTCTAACAAGTTCTTCCCACTTGTCATTTGCTGCTCTCCTCCATTGGTTAGAGAGTTCTCTTTGCAAGCTTCTGTATCTTGCTCTCAGGTCTTGTGTCCATCCATAAATTCCTGCATAGTGCTGCAGGTGATTCGACTGTATATTTAGCAGTCTTACTTCTGGTGTTAGCCTTGGATGGGGGATAGTCCTGTGGTTGCTCTTGGATACATGATGGTCAAGTGCAGCTTTAACATCGCTGTACCACTTTTGGACTTCGTCATCAATCTCTTCCAATGTTGCAGTCCTCAAGTTGGCTGCAGGCTTGGACTGGAGCTCATCCTTGAATCTTCCCAAATTAGCCATTCTAAAGTTGAGTTTGCTAGAGTTTAGGCTTTTCATGATTGGGTTAGATGATATCTTGAGCATGATGGGCAGGTGGTCACTGGTGCTTGCAGGGCCCGGTTCCATCGTCACATTGTGGTGGGCTTGGTTATTGCACAGTGCAATATCTGGTGTGGTTGCTGTGTTCCCTGTGATGAAAGTAGGGAAGTCTGGTCCCATGTGGATTAGATCTCCATCAGCAACCATTCTAGCAATAGCATTGCCAACCTGGTTGCCTGCTCTATTGTTTAGCATTGGATGGTTGGCATTGAGGTCTCCCACTATGTATGTGGGTAATCTTCGTCGAAGTAGACTGTACAAGTCTTGCAGTGGAACAATTGCCCTTCTTGGAGGCAGATACATTGTAGCCACTACTATTGGACCTCTGCTGGTCTCTATCTCGATTGCCAGCATTCCATCGAAGTCGTCGAGAATCTTATGTTTGATTTCTCTTCTGACTGCTATTGCTATGCCATCACTTGCTTCTCCAGTCCTGTTCCTCTGATAACATAAGTAGGGGAACAGTTTCAGCCTGTCTGTGTCCTTCAAACCATGACTGTTAATCAGGACTATATCTGCATTTAGGGCTCTTTACATGCCCGACAGTTCGTTCCTACGAACCATAGTCCACTTGAGGGCGTTCTGCTGTACTACAGTAATGGTGTGATTCACTTGGATTTGGCTGCAGGTCCATCTTCATGCATCTCTTGGACCTCATCATAGCCATTCCTCCTCTTCCTGTAGGTCTCAGGGTCGAGGTAGGTGATGATCACACCACCGAAATTTAGGGCGGCTGCCCTAATTCTCCTATCGATGATACTGGCACATTCATCAGATTTCAGCTTATGATTATTGTAGGAGTATTTCATCCTGCCATTTTTTATGTATTCTGCAACATCTTCATCATCAATATTGCCGTTTGTAATGTTCTTTTCGGCAGTGTACAGGATGACTCCTACTGCCTTGCCTCTTGCCTCTCTGGCCTTCTTTATGTTTTTGCACCTTTGAGGGGATGGCACCCTCACATACACGGTTACTGGTGCAGTGGGCTCTTCCAGTGGCGGCATTTCTTCTTCAAGAACTGGCAGTTCTGGCATTTCTTCTTCTTCGACTTCTGTGCTTTCTTTTGGGGTGTCTGTGGGTTCTGTGAGTAACATAACCCTCAGGATGCTTGCCGAGTCAACGTCGTTAGGAAGGTCCATCTCAGGGAGGTTATTTCGCCTCAAGGCTAGCTTTGCTTGTTCTGCAAAGCAGCCTGGTTGGGCAAGGTTGGCCAGGTGAGCGTGCGTCAGTGCGATCAGGATCTTGACAGCTAGGTTGTTTGGCAGCTGCATAATTGGAGGCTGTGTCTCTTTGATAGCCGTTTTTGTAATTTCGGCTGTGGCTTTGGCAGTTTTTTCGATCGTTTTTTCGACCTTTACTGTAGCTTTTGCAGTGTTTTTCACTACTTCACTGAGTAGTCTGGACTCTTTCTGTGCTTGAATCTCTTGCTTCTTTTCTACTGCCTTTGTGATCTCTTTCCTTCTAATAGGGCAGCTTCCAGAGAGTGTCCTGTGTTCGCCTCCACAGTTCAGGCATTTTTTGGTGGTACTTTTACAAGCTGTGAACCGTTGTCCGGTCTGACCACATTCACTGCATTTTTCAGCATTCCTCTTTGTACATTTACCCTTAATGTGGCCATATTCGTAGCAATTCATGCACTGAATTACTCGAGTGAATCGTTCCTCTTCGATCTGGGCCGGATTTATACTGTAGTTGTATAGAATCAGTCCTTGTTCTTTAATCTTTTTTGCAGTCTGTATGTCATGGAATCGAATCTTAACAGTTCCATGTTGTGGCATCTTATAGACTTCATCGATTTGCAGGCTGAGTTGTCTTACCAGTTCCTCTTTAATCTCTTCCTTAGAGTGGCTTGTAATGTACGAGTCCACTCTTTTTAATGACAATAGTCAGCTTTTGTCTCAAGGGGCATCTGGGGGTCAAAGCCTGAGTTCTTAAGCTTTCGTCGGAATTCTGGTGACATTATCTTATCGGCATCAGTCAGAGTCTTTGGCAAAACAATGTAGCCATTCCTTGCATCAATGATTCTCAAGAAATGGATGCCATTTCCAAACATCAGAGAGTTATATATATATATATATATATATATATATATATATATATATATATATATATATATATATATATATATATGTATATATGTATATATATATATGCATACATGCATATATATATGTATATATGTATATATATATATATGCATACACATATATATATATATATATATATATATATATATATATATATATATATATATATATATATATATATATATGTATATATATATGCATACATATATATATATATATATATATATATATATATATATATATATATATATATACATACATATATATATATATATATGCATACGCATATATATATATATATATATATATATATATATATATATATATATATATATATATATATATGTATGTATATATATATATATACATATATATATATATATATATATATATATATATATATATATATATATATATATGTATATATATATATATAAGTATATATACATATATATATATATATATATATATATATATATATATATATATATATATATATATATATATGTATATATATATATATATATATATATACATATATATATATATATATATATATATATATATATATATATATATATATATATATATATATATATATATATGCATACAAGCATATATATATATATATATATATATATATATATATATATATATATATATATATATATATATATATATATACATACTGGGAAAATTAATAGACAATTTTTGGGACTCTTCACTTTTTTATCTTTAACACCTCTTATCTTCGCAAATATATTACTTACATTGCCTATTTTTTGTAATAATGCAGAGAAATCTTTAATCTACATAAAATAATTGATTATATAAGGATTATATTATTCTTAAATGATAAGAATCATGTTTTTTGGATTGTTACTCGTCTCCACACAAAATTACCTCTTCCTTCAGCCTTGTGTTCTTAAACCATTTCCACATTTATCCACGTTCCCGGAATTCCGGTTTCCGGTCACTAATCATTGTTTATATTAACTAATGTGTGTGCCAATGTTCCAGTATCAATTGACCCATAATTAGTCGTAGAAGTCATTAAGGATAACCTGTTGAAGCATCATGGGCAGAGGAAAAGACTTGAGTCAGGCTGATTTTTCAGCAATCGAAATTTATCTACAAGAAACATCCCTCGACTGTAAAGAAATCGCTCATAAAATTGGTGTATCATTATCTAGTGTATACAGAGTGAAAAGGAAGATTGAAAATATCGAAATTACGAGCCAAAACGTGTTGGAAAGTGTGGAAGGAAATCCTGTACCACCCCAAGACAAGAGAGAATTCTCGTTGATATGGTAAGAAAAGACCGTTCAAAGTCGTCAAGACAACTAGCAGCTTATCTAGTGGACTATAATGTACAATGTACACCCTCAGCTGTTAGAAAAAAAGCTTATTAAGCTGGGCTACCGTGCCTGTAGGCCAACTAGAGTGCCAAGACTAACCGAGGCCATGTGGAAGAAAAGGCTGGCTTGGGCCAAGGCACACAGCCATTGGACATCTAATGACTGGGAAAAGGTAAATATGCATTAAATTTTGCTGAATTCGTTGTTTTTCTACACAAATTAATTAAAATAAACATTTCTCTTAATAAAATAGTGAATATTTCATGTCTGACTCAAGATGCTGCATCTAAATTGAAAAAAATGTCTTTGTTCCAATTTATGTTTGCTGAAACCCACTTGAAGACTGGGGTTTACAAAGCTGTAATTTAAGTTTAAGTGAAAAAAATCAATGAATTTGTTTTGTTTGCATCCAGGTATGTTTCTCTGATGAATCAATGATGGAAATACTGAGTGATAGGCGAAAATTCGTGAGGAGGACGTCAAAAGAGAAGGACCACCCTGACTGTCAGAAGACTGCAGTCAAGTTCCCTTCCAAAGTCATGGTTTGGTCCATCATATCTGCACAAGGTACAGGTCGTTTAGAGATCGTGGATGGCGCTCTGAATCAAGACGGATACCTTAAGATAATAAATAAACGCCTGGTACCCTTATTTCGTGAATGGTTTCCTGACAATAAAGGAATATTCATGCATGACGGGGCCCCATGTCACACAGCCAGAAGAGTTTCTAGTCATCTAAAAGATCTTAACATCAAAGTGCTTATCATCTGGAAATAGCTCCAGATATGAATCCTATTGAAGGTTTATGGAAAGACTTAAAAGATGAAGTCAGCAAAATTGAATGTACCAACAGAGTACAGCTCATCCAGCGGTTGATAGAGGTTTGGCACAGAAATCCAGATATCAGGAACAAAGCACAAGACTACATTAGAAGCATGCCAAGACGTGCTGGAAGCAAAGTTATTAGAGCCAAAGAAAATCCCACAAAATATTGAGATGATATATGTATAAAGGAAAAACAATAAAACATATTTAGTGTCTAAAAATTTCCTTCTGTCAATAAAATTGTGAATGAATCAGTTGAATGGCCAGAATTGTCTATTAATTTTCCCAGTACTGTACGTGTATACACACACACACACACACACACACACACACACACACACACACATATATATATATATATATATATATATATATATATATATATATATATATATATATATATATATACATATATATATATATATATATATATATATATACGTATATATATATATATATATATATATATATATATATATATATATATATACGTGTATATATATATATATATATATATATATATATATATATATATATATATATATATATACATATGTGTGTATGCATACATACTTATATATACACCACAAACACACACTCACACATATACATACATCCACATACGGATGCTTATATGTATATATATGTATACCTGTATATATACACAAACATATATGCCTTTCCTGCAATTTCACCTTACCGCAAACCATAGTACACAACAAATTTAGCGCCTGGCAACAACATGAGAGGGAACACAGCCAATAACCGCGCAGTTCCCGTCACGCAACACTCATCGATACTAAACATTGGTCGACGATTAACAAAACAGTAGCTTCTCTCTCGCCTCGAGCCTTGGACGTGTCTCCCTCGTGCTATTGTTCCAACTTTCTTCGGTGATAATTCCTGTATTCTTTATGGCGATTCTTTATGTAATAGTTTCTTTATGGTGGTTTTGATGTTTTTTTTTTTTTTTTTTTTTTTTTTTTGTAAGGGTTTGTTACTTTGATGTATAGTTTTTCTTTATTTTTTATTCTTTGATGAATAAATGTACAGATAGACATATACATACATACATGTGTGTGTTTGTTTGTGTGCACATATATATGTTTATATATATATATATTTATATATATATATATACATATATACATATATATATACATATATATATACATATATATACACAAATATATGTATATATATATACATAAGTGTGTGTATGTGTATGTATATGTATATATATGTATATATATATATATATATATATATATATATATATATATATATATATATATATACATATACACACATAAATGTATATTCACTTTTATATTTACATATATGTGCATATTTTGATTTATATATATATATATATATATATATATATATATATATATATATATATATATATATATATATGTGTGTGTGTGTGTGTGTGTGTGTGTGTGTGTGTGTGTGTGTGTGTGTGTATGTATGTGTATTCATTTTAATATATCTATATATTTACATATACAAATATGTGAATATATATACATGTATACATACATACATACATATATATGTATATATATATGAATATATATGTATATATATTCACATATTTATTAATATAATTATATAGATATATCAAATTAATGTATATATACATATATATATAAATATATAATATATATATATATATATATATATATATATATATATTGTATATATACATATATATACATAAATATATATGAATACAACACACACATATATATGTATATATTGCTTTGTTTTCTTCAAAAATTCTTCTGACAAAACTTTTTCTGTCAAATTGGCTTCTAATATCACTTACTCGAGCATTTTTGTTCAGGCAAACGGGTTCCAACGAGGAAGTGTATTGTCACCATAAACACTGTTGGGGGAGACATTGGCAACTTCCAGGCCGGTAGAAGGCTGACCTTATCTGTGTCGACCAGGAAACGAGGGCTGGGGTAGGCCTCTCGGAGGAAGTGCAGGCGCTCTTGCAGTGGCAACTACATCGATTTCAAAATACCCGCCACTTTACATTGTCGTTCTCCCGCAGTCTGACTTGAACGTCAACCTGCGGGTCAGGGGGGAAGACGATGGCCGTGGGAATACTCCTAGTGCCTCCCCAACCCCCCAACCCCCCCTTTGTACTCATCTCCAGAGAAAACCCCTTGTGCAGCCTGACAGGAGGGCAACATCTATTAGTTTTCTTTCCTTGTTTTATGATAAGAATTGGTATTAGGTTTATATATGAGGTTGTTTCTTTTAATATTATTATAAAATCCAGGCCGGTTTTTATTGTTTTCAAACTCTTTTGATAATCTTCGGGAACTATTCTTTCTTTTACTTACTTTTATGTTCCAGTTTTTTCTTTAAATATGTTCAATATTACCTTTGGTTCCATTCAACCTTACGGGTTCGGTTTTGCGTCTTGGTTCATGCTCTTTTCGAAATACCGAAATAAAATGGAACCATCGGTGGGAAGAAGCAAAAAAGGCGGAGAGAGGGGCAGATCGGGTCAAGCCACGTGAGAGAGCCAGTGCCTTGAAGGAAGCAACTGTAGATTCGGAGAGACGGGTTTCTTGGCATCCCTGGCTTGGGAACTGCCAATTGAGGAGATAGAAGGGGTCGTGATGCTGCGCTTAACTTTAAGGATATTACTTCCCTATTTGAGAAAAAGGGTTTTGATAAGTTGCAAGGAATTTGACTGTCAATGGAATTTAATGATCACGGGTACATGTCATAAATGGGCTTAAATGTCAGAGCGTAAATGTCCCTTAATAGTAAGCAAAAAATTAAGATGGCATAAACCCTGAACGATACGAACGACCCAACTAGCCCTTTATGTGGGTGACTCCTATACAAGAACAAATAAAATAAAAAAAATGCCTATGCTTGTTAACATGTTTCATAAAATTCTAAAATTCATATAAAATTAATGGTAATTAATTCATACAATATCTTGGAATTCTGTTTGGAAGTAAAATAAATAAATAAATAAAAGTATTTGTGTCTATCATTACTTCCTCTGATTCCAAAAATGAAATGGTCGACGATCTATTTTCTTCAATTTGGCTGGTGCTCTTTGGCCTGAAACAAGTTGAGAACTACCGATCTTGGTGCATAACTATTCAAAACCAGCTTCAACCTTTCCTCCTACCCGCTGAATGGAAGGCAAGCCCCGGTTACTCAAAACAGCTAACGATATCTTAAGCAAGCGCAGCCAGGCCGTGTATGTCTTAA
>BOPN01009711.1:22500-29848 GCA_017312705.2 Penaeus japonicus
TGGCTACATGGCAATCACTGACATGGATCTCTGTACAAACAATGTATATAAAGACGACACTCGTAACGCCCTTACCGCTGCTAGCTTCTCCCCAATCCTGTCGCCAGAGAAGAGAGCCAAAATGACAGTCGTCCTGAAGGGAATAGACACAGAAGTTGTCAGAGAAACACCAAAATCCATCGAAGCAGAGATCCTCAAATCTGCCCCATACGCAAAGATAGACGAGATGTTTTTGTTATGGAAAAGCCATATATCATCAATGGCCATGGGTCAAAGAAACAGGAGTGTGCCTTTTCTGGTTCTCTATTCCACCAAGAAACATAGAGTACGAGTGGTACATCAATGTACCATCAGGAATGAGGTCATGGAGAAAATAGAAAACGAAAAACTAAACAAAGAAAAAGAAAAACAGAGCTCCTATACAGCAAGGTAGCTAAAAAAGCTGCAGACGCAGCATTAGAAAGAGCTACCCTAAAACAAATATTAGCACTCCCAAACGACCTGTCAGTCAAAGTTCTAGTAGTGCTAATTAACATGCATTTATTAAACCTGGCTAAACCAGGAACTTATGCAGAGGAGGTCAAGAAAGGACTCAGGACTGCCAACTTACCTGAGGTTGACCTACCTAATGATGTCGATTCTGGGGCGATCTTCCAGATCATCCCACCCCTTACTCCACAACTTACAACCGAACCACCTACCGAGCTGTAAACATCAAAACCAAACACAACAGAAACCACTGAAGACGAACTCTTTGTCCATCCAAAAATACGGCACTCATCAATCTCCACAACAAGCACAACAAGTGTACAGTTGCATGTCCAAGCCCTAGAAGCTGCCATATCTACAATGGACACCAACAAAGCCAACCTTGAACTGAAAGAAATAAACACAGCAGACCCTACAGACATCAGCAAGGAGCAGAGGAAGCAGAAATCAGTCACAAAACTAATGGATGGGGGAATCCCTGCTGACCCGAAAGATTTAGGACTTCAAATTTACATGCATGACCCTAAGAAATATATCAACTCTGATAAAATAATGATAGGGAAGGAAATTAAAAATGGCAACCTCAAATTCACCTCCACTAACCGCAATTATATAGATAAAGAAGAGAAAATCAAATGGCATCTCGAAGCATTGAGGTAAATGGGAGCATGATCCAAACCAGGCACAAACTAAAAGTATTCCGAGACACAAAAACCATCAGCCAAAACCGCCAAATGATGAATTTAAGAATAGTTCAACATAACGTCCTACACTGGGAAACAAGGAAAAATAAACTATGCAATACATACACCTCCCATGACCCAGACATTATCCTCTTAAATAGCCATGGTCTCACAGAGAATGAAAATCTAAAAATCTTTCCATTCAATACCTACCAATGAAATGAGTCAGGAGAAAGAGCCGATGGTGTAGCCATCGCAATCAAACACGGGATACGCCACCGTATCCTAGACGACTTCGACCAGGAGTTCCTGGCAGTTGAAGCAAAAACATCCGGGGGACCTATAGTCATGGCGACATGCTATTTACCACCTCATCGACCTTTCCTACCATACCCTCACATACTCCAATTAACAAGACTACAAATGCCAGTATACTTACTAGGGGACTTGAATGCGAGACATAGGACACTGGGACATGCTGACAACAACATTGGCACTAGCGTATCCAGGTTAACGGCAGACGGCCGACTACATCATCTAGGCCCGAACTTTCCAACTTTAATACGCCGTAAATCGGCAACAAGTCCGGTCTTGGTGTTCTGTAACAGACACGGACATCTCAATTTCCGCATTACACCGGGTAATATCACCACCAGTGACCACCTGCCAATCATTCTCACATTATCAACCAACCCAATTCTCATTCCGACAATTCCTAGACCAAACTGGAACAGGTTCAAACAGCTTCTAGAGGACAAACCCGCTTATGAGCTAGATGGGAGACCTGTTCTGGAGATTTACCAGGAAACAGACAGATGATTCAAGGACATCCTTGAAGCTAAGGAAGCCTGCATCCCTTTTACAGCCCACTGAACCATACACCATCCTATCAATACCTCAGAATTACAGCTTCTCCAAGCTCTTTATTGGGATATAAAAGAACTTGCTGACCTAAGAGGGTGGAGTCAAGAACTAAGACGCCAATATGTCACTATAAGCAACCGACTAATGGAAGCCTGCAGAACCCTATATAACACCTAATCGGATAGTCTCACCACCAATCTTTCCAACACAAGTTACCCAAAAGAGTTTTGGCAACAGCACTAATGGGAAACGAAGTCAGATACAGCCCGTATCTCTTTGACCACCAAAGAGGCCATCCACTGCACATATGGCGAAACGTCTTCCACATCTCCGATAACGAGAACCTTCTCTTTGACGAAGAAACAGAAGAAAGATTAACAGAGGAAATAGCCTGGCAAGCAGATCAACTAACCCCAAATCCATCTGTAAACCTGGGAAATCTCTCAGCAGGAGACCCTCTAACTGCCCCAAGCACTATCATGAGCTGAACCATGTGAACCGTCTCATGAAAAACAAGGCAATTGGAATTAGCCAAATTAGAAAAACAGACATCATAAACCTACCACTAATTATGATCCAAAGGCTACTAACCATTTATAATGCAGCCCTAGTGTCCAGGTACTTCCCAAGTCAATTCAAAACAGCTCAGGTAACCCTCATACCTAAGGCAGGAAAACCGCCTAACAGACCTGAAAACTTTAGTTATCTCTCTCCTAGAGAGTTCAAGAAAGATCCTAGAGAGATTAATCAACAACCGACTACAAAGCCATCTGGAGAGTAACAACCTTCTTAATGAAAGGCAATATGGTTTCCGGCAATCACGAGGAACAACCACTGCAATAGCTATAGCATACAAGGAAACAGCCCTTGCCTTAGCAAACAAAAAGAAAGTAAATATTGTCCTTCGTGACGTCGCCAAGGCCTTCGACAAGGTATGACATCCTGGCTTAAAACACAGCCTTCTCCAATTAGACCTTCCCCAACCAATAACAAAAGTACTCTCAAGTTTTCTCCTGGACAGAAAGACTAAACTGAGAATCGGGCAGCATATAGGCCAGGAATTCAGGCTCGAAAGTGGAGTCCCACAGGGGAGCGTCCTCTCATCCACGCTACATACTATATACACATCCCCAATTCCACCACCGGCAAGGGATAGCAATTATATCATGTACGCCGACGATATAACTCAAATTATTTCACATCCTTCCCCACGGAACCAATTTATCAAAATTGCAACAGATAGAGCCATTGAAACAGTTAATAAGTTGAAGAAGCCTGGAAAATCAAAATTAACAAAAACAAATTCCTAATAATACCGATAGCAAGGATAAAGCCAGGAAACCTCGACCTGCAAAGCATAGACGTAGGCTATGTAAAGGCAAGGAAACTACTTGGGGTAACGATAACAAATAGGGGAATTGCAACACATGTCAAAGAGCGAATCAACATTGCTAACAGCATGCTGACAAAACTAAAACGATTCTCAGGTTGCCTGGATGAAATCAAACTACAACTGTACAAAACACCGGTGAGATCATTACTGGAATATCCGCCCGTCCCCCTAAACACAATTGCCCAAACATCGTGGCAAAGGTTACAAGCTATACTAAATAAATCCATCCTATGGATCAAAGGAACTAGATGACCAGACCCACGACCTTCCATTAGAGAATTACATACACTTTATAAACTGGAACTCATCAACATCCGTATCCACAAACTGACAGAGAAGATCTGGGACAAGTTGGAGTATCATGAAGATACTAATTATGAAACACTAAAAGCAGTAAACGAAAACACAGAAGGAGAACACCAATGGTGGCCTAGAAACCTACTTAGAGCAAGGCAGAACCCGCCTGAACCAATATACTCGCAGACAAACAATTAGCAAACACAGAGTTAAAAAAAAAAAAAAAAAAAAAAAATCCTTAAAAAATAGCCTGCTAGGTGTTCTGGTTTCTGGCTGCCTCCCGAGGGGTTGACCCGGGGCTTTGTTCAGCTACTAAGGGTGCACATGCAAGCTATTCTCTGACTTCTTTCTCCTGGTCTTTTCTCCTTTCTCCACCTTTCTCAGCTTTCCTTCTATCACTTTATCTCCTCGCAAATTTCATTTCCACTATCCCTCCAGCTCCCTTCATCACTTCCTCTTCACTTTACACACTTCCATTATTCACTTCAACTTCCTTCTCCTCAAGACCAATCCTAAATAAAAAGCTAATACTCTCTTCACTGTACTTAACTTTCTAACTCTCACTTTATCTCCTCCCAAGTTTCTTTTCACTATCTCTCCAGCTCCTTTCACCACTTCCTCTTCCGCTTTCTCACGCTTAAAAAGAAAAAAAAAAATAATTATAATAATAATAATAATAATATATATATATTTTTTTTGTTTTTTACTAAATCAATTTACTCAATAAATAATAAAGAATCCTTAACCCCAACCCAATGTTCCAGACCCCTTTCTCCCAACCCTCTTCAACTTAATCACCCTCAGGACAACAAGCAGAAGAAGAACCACAACCAACAAGACTTTTCCCTTCCGACCTGGTAGGCCTCCCTGAAGGTTTTGAGTGAACATGGCACCTCAAGATTGATTTATAAAGTCAGACGGGGAGTTTCGTCCTCCCACTACTATATCTACGACTTTCCTTCGTTTTCCTGACTGTTTTTCTTCATCTCAACTCTTCGTCTAGCTTATCTGTCCCCTTCCACTTCGGTGGGAGTTCCAGTTTGTTTGCCAACTATCCTGACCTTTCCTTCTCTCCTAAGGGAGTTCAAGAGAGAAAGGAGGGCTACTCTGCTGAGTTGCAGACCCATCATTATTAATTGCCAGTAGCAGTGATTGGTCTGCAACTGGGCAGAAGGAACGAATGGAAATTGAATGAACGAATGACTGAATGAACTCGTATATAAAAATGAAACATAAAAAAAACATAAAAATAAACTACGCTGAACGGTCGGATACCAGAGCAGCGATCTACCGATCAAAGGTAAACAAATAGAAAGGGCAACTACGCCGAATCATGCAGCAGCATAGCAGTTTGTCTGCCAAACACCACGGCAATTTAGAAGAACTATCGAAATCATATAAACAACCCTGATACTAATACACCAGACTTATTTCCTATATCTTTTTTTTTTTTTTCTAATAGTGGAAAAAGGTGAAGGATCAATATGACAAATAGAGGTGATGGAATACACAGATTTTATTAATATTTATGTACATAACTACTATGTAAACCAAATATTTAAACAAGCAGCGGGCACCCTACCTTCCTGCTCCTGTAGCAAAAAAGCTAACTATATATCTACCCCCAGACCACCAATCTTGCCGAATGACACGTGACCAAGCTTGTAACTGTACTGACTGCACATATTTTAGGACAAGTATGGTGTTACACCCCCCACCTTTTATCTTCCACTTATACTTTATTTTAGATAGCTAGTTACCATCTTATATCTTCCTTCTCCTTCTCTTTCGAGAATCGCGATTCTCCACTTACTTTTTGTATTGTGTATTGCATAGACACATGATAATTCACGTGCGTGAGTATGCACACGTAGACATGCATATTTGTATATTCATATAAGTCTATGCTGTGCATGTATGGGCATAATCTATATATAGAAACGTACATAAGTGCGGGCACGGGAGCGGGCATAAACATGCAAGCATGCATTTTTGTGTAGGCCCAGCATGTGTATATAAACAAATGTCCATTCTCACTAGAGTAGGCTGAGTGGTAGTGAGCTAGATCGGGGGGATACTAAGATTCAATAACATGTGAGACTAGCTCAAATGTGTTATTGGAGATTAATGGTAGTCTCCAGACTAAAATTGCTCCCCCCACCATGAGCAATTAAGGCTGGTAGGTGGGTGAATCTGGCCCCACTCCTTTTAAATATGATTTTCCTGCCAAGACAATGGCCCTCATTAGGAGTATATTTCTTAGTTCACAAGCGCCTCGAAAAGAATATTAGGGAATTCTACAGAGTAGCTTCTGTAATGCTGAAACTAAACAGAAATAACCTAAAAATTATCTAAGTATACGCTCCTACCGGCAGTCATAGTGATGAGGAGATAGAGAGCTTCTTTGAAGATGTGCAAGTAGCTACCGATAGAGCAAAAACCCATTTTACCGTGATTATAGGAGATTTTAATGCCAAGATAAGAATAAGAGAAGATGGGGAAACCTCGGTTAGGAAACATGAAATAGGCACCAGAAATGAAAGAGGGTAAAGGTTAGTAGAATTCGCTGAAGCTTGATCCCTTAAAATTATGTATACATTCTTCGAAAAGAGACCCGGGAGGAAATGGACCCGGAAATCACTATCCGGCATTAAAAACGAAATTGACTTCATAATCACCAATAGGTGCGACATTGTACAAGACATAACTGTTATCAATAAAGTAAATGTCGGTAGCGACCATAGACTTAAAGACAAAAGACTTAAAGAACTACCTACCTATAAGCCTCCTTTCAGTAATCTATAATCTATTCACAAAAATCACCCCTGCCCATATCACTGATACATTAGATTCAAAATAACCCAGGGATCAGGCAGGGATCCGCAGCGGATTTTTAAGTACTGACCATATCCATACACTAACCCAAATAAAAGAGAAAACAAATGAATATAGGAAGTCCCTGTGTATGGCATTCGTAGATTATGAAAAGGCATTCGATTCAGTATAGATAGCTGCAGTACTAGATGCAATTCGTAAACAAGGAGTAGAGGAAATATATTGCAGATAATTAGAGGATATATATCAAGACGGTACAGCTACCATCAAGATCCGCACAGAAACCAATAAAATATTAATAAAAGCAGGGCGACACCATCTCATCGAAGCTATTTACAGCTTGCTTGGAGGAAGTATACAAGAAGTTAGATTGGAAGGAGAAAGGCATTAAAATAGGGAATGAGTACTTAAGCAATCTAAGATTTGCAGATGACTTTGTTCTTTTCGCTGAGTCAGAAGATAAATTACAACAATTATTAGGCGAATTGAATAAGGAAAGTCTGAAGATTGGCCTTAAAATGAATATGAAAAAGACAAGAGTCATGTTCAACAGTCGAACCCCAGTTAAGAAAATACAAATCCAGGGCGAGGTCCTAGATGCAGTGAACGAGCATACATACCTGGGGCAACTCATCCAGACAAGTACATCCTGTGAAGCCGAGATAAAACGGCGAATCAAGCTAGGATGGAGTGCCTTCGGTACACATAGTAATATATTACGAGGTCGTCTGCCACTATGTCTAAAGAGAAAGATTTTTGACCAATGTGTCCTCCCCGTCATGACATA
>BOPN01009712.1:0-15000 GCA_017312705.2 Penaeus japonicus
GCTTGTGTATTCTTGATATAAACGCAAATTGATGAATGAATATTGGTGAACAAATATTCTACGAGGACGAAGGCGCAGCGTTGGCCTCGGTGGGAGAGCGGAAGTAGCCACGAGGTGTTAGGCCTATCGCTCCGCTAACCGCTTTGAAGATGGCGGCGTCTTGCTTACGCTGTAGGCTTCGGTTAGCTGGATAATAAAACATATAGTTTTATATAGGCGTTTTAGCTTTGGTGCGAGACAAGACGGGGAAGAAAATTTTAGATGTGAATTCATGGCCGAATTTGAAAATGAGCATATGGCGGCAGGTCGAAAATGAGTGCACGATATAATCTCATGAAAAGACAACAAGATCATGCATATGTACATCTTCAGTGCTGCTCATTCGGGACTATAGTTATATTTTATGGATAATGATTCAGAGTAAGAAATATGTCAACTTGTAACTCAGAGGAAACAGCCTGCGGCGATAGATAGGATGAAGGTAGGGGAGAAGGAAGGAGGGGGTAGGGGATGGAGAGCGTGCGTGTGTGTGAAGCCTCGTTCGTTCAGTCGTTCACTCACCTCTCGAGACCCACGCTGGCTCGCGATAGTCTTCCATGTTGGATTTTTGGTTTTGAAATTTCAGTGATTTTTTTATATTCATTTTATTTTATTTTAATTAGGAAGGGAAGCGGCGGTCTTCCTGTATTGTAGGCTGTTATTATTATTATATTTGTTACATATAAGCTATAGATTAATTTATCACTAATATTCAAGTACTTCAGTTATATGTACTTCGAATAACCTTTGCGTTTAACCTTTGATGTACGGCAAATAGCTTATAATGATTAATTAATGACGGCGATTAAACACTCATCTCTTGATAACAAGTGTGTATATATAAAACCGAAAACAAACAACCGAAAGAATGGCGAAAGTATGAAAGTATCGCTTCCCAGCCGCTATAACGTTACTGTGTATCAGCGCGTACCAAGTATGTGTGAGTACCATGTCACATGTCGGTATGTGTGGAATGCGAGACCCTATGAAACTCTATGGGATAAAATACCCGGATTCCACTCTCGATTGCTCCTTTCGGGGTTAACGACATTGTATATTTTATGGAATGGTATCTTAAGGTGTGCTTTGAGTCTTACCATAACGTTAAAGGTGAAAAAAATGGAGAATGGTTGGAGGATTACATTGATAAATGAGTTCGTATCACAGTTCAGAAATGGCTGCCGTGGGTCCGGCTCTATCTTGACGTAGATCCCTGTTAGATGCCTTATTGTACTTCTGGTCTTCGAATTATCGTGTAATAAAATTCCTGTAATCATTTCAGTTTTGTTTTAGAATAATTTGATAAGAATTTCTATCAAATAACTTTGGTAACTTTAGCAGGGTTATTTGCAGTAATATGTTGCCACATATCCCCTAATGCCAATTAAAAGTTATATTGATTATGTCAATCGTAATATTTTTATATACTCATAGGGTATGTAGAGGTAAAATGCAATCATAATTTCTAAACATACCTAGAAATGCTTAGGGGTATGTATTTTATTCTTATATTCTACTAAATAATACACGGTCGTCAGGAAAGCTGGCAACTCGAGGGTGTGCTGTAAACTCCTCCAGCGTTGGCAACATTCGGTTGTAGTGTAATTGCCAACATTTTCTCATTTATAGCATTCAGTTCATTATCATCCAAGCTGTAGTTATATACTTATTGAATGGAGAAGTTCGACACGACACCAAAGGACTCGAATGCCATAGGTAAGAAAAACCATAGGAGACAATTATTATAGCGACACCCGCCATCTTTAAAGGCGATCTCGAGAGTTGGCAACACTCCTTCTGGTATTCACTGCCATCCAGTTACCAATTTCAAGTATTTGCCGATCGCTTCCGTAACATTACCGATACCTCTGATACCACAGTAGCAAAGCCAGTGATAACGGGTACCAAGGTAGGAAAAGGGTTCTGCTGAGAAAACAGAAGGTGGATTAAGAATAGAGGTAAGTAAAGCAATGCATCTTGGAGAACCAAGAGGGTGGCCGGGGGAGTTGCCAGATTCGCCAGAGAACCGCTATGGGAACTGACCCAAAATCCTTGCTCTGTAAACTTGATCTTGCGTGTACTTCCTCTTTATTATTTGTTCTCTCTCTCTCTCTCTCTCTCTCTCTCTCTCTCTCTCTCTCTCTCTTTCTCTCTCTCTCTCTCTATACCCTCCTACCCTTTCCTCCCTCCCTCCCTCTCTCTCTCTCTCGCTCCCTCTCTCCTTCTCTGCCTCCCTCCCATTTCTTGCTCTCTCTCCGTAGACATTTTATCGGAAGCTCCTCTATTTTCCCCCCTCTTCCCTGCTTGTATATCGTCTTAAACCACCCGCCATAGAACTGATATTCCCCCTGATAGTTGTGTTAGCGCCACGTGTTCTCGTTATATTAGCGAAAGGGTTGCGGAGTTTCACTTCACTTTCTGGAATGCAATATCTCTCGTGACAAAAGAAAGGAGACGGAGGAGGAAAAGGAAAAGAGTAGAAGAAGCAGATGGAGAAGAAGAGGAAGGAAAAGAAAGATGCAACGTTCTGATACTCACCCTAGTAGGAAAAAGAAGTCAGAAAGAAGTAGAAGTATAGTAAGAGCAAACGTAAAACCATCAATGGCAAAAGTAGGACTAGCCGCAATGGTGTGAAATTAGTAATAGTAATCGTAGTTGTACATGTAACAGAAACAATAGCAGTAGTTGTAGTTTGCAGAATTCGAAAAGAAAAGAAAATGAAAAGGGCGGAGGAGAGGGAAGAGTAAAGGATGTGGAAGAGAGGCAAGGAAGAAATTAGATAGCGGTGCTTTTTGATAATGTAGTTAATTTGATCTGAAGTCCGGATTAAGAGGACCATATTGTCCAAAGGTCAACAAACTTTTTTCTTCTTTTTTTTTCATGTTTCTTTTTTACGACGACAAATACCTACATCCGGTGACGGAATGTGTCTCTAATAAGCACCGTTGCAAATGCCTTGTGTTGTCTCGCTTTCTCTGTCGCTAACTATCACATTCATCTCTCTCGCTCTTTTTATTTCTTTCTTTCCCATCAACCTCTCATTTCCTCCCCCCTCCTCCCACTCTCCCTGTCCCTTTCTCTCCCTCTCTATGCGTATCTCTCATTCTCCTTTCCTCTCTTAGCGTTTGTTCTCCAAGACACAAGCGAAGGTCGCGCTTTTCAGGCCCCAGCGCCGCGTGGGACTGCGGGACCGTATGGGTTTCAGTCCCCAGCCATATAATTTCGCCCCGGGGAAGTTTAGGGGGGAGGAAGGGGAGGGAGAGATAAGGAAAGACGGTGGGAAGAAGGATGGTAGACGAGAGGACAAAGATGAGAAGAAAAGGGGAGAGAGGTGGAGAAAGTGAGAGGGTTGGAGGATAGGGGAGAAGTGAAAATGAAGAGGAATGGGGAAGGGGAGAGGAAAGTGGAGGAGGGATAGGAGAGAAAGCCTCAGAGGTCAGTGTAAGAATGTCTGGCATGTTTCAGAAGGTCGGAATCTCTACATGCAGGCTAGGGGAGAGGGAGGGGGAGGACCAGGGGGACGGGGATGGGGGTATTAGCGTACTATCCCGGGTCCTCCGGCGAGTGTCGGGCGAGGCCACCACTACCGAATTCGTACACAAACTTTGGAATGCGAAATCGTCTATGTATCTCCTCTTAGGTACGGTATTGATCTCCGTTTCTCATTCTTTTTCTCTCTCTCTCTCACTCTTCCCAAGGCGCCGGGTTGTTGACTAGACTTGGGAGGAGATTGTGGTGGAGGGGGGATGTGGTGGAGGGGAAGGGGAAGGGGAGGGGGCGTGGAAACACGAGGTCCTAGAGAGATCCGAAAAATGCTGTCTGTGTGTCAGTGACCTCATCCGTATGGATTCATCGTGGCTTCGATTTTGTTTTTCCGTGACAAGCATTTCTTTCGTTTTTTAGTTTTTTTCACGAATCTTTAAAAAATATGTAATCGCTCATAGTGATAAAAGTACAAATAAGTAATAAGGTTAAAGCCGGATATAGAGAAATAAGTGATATGACTTTATTTTCATATTCCCTCCCCTTAGAAACATTCCTTTTCATCATGCCTTTCTTTCTCTCTGTCGAAATTCAACCAAAGCTCCCGACATCCAGATGAGACAATTGGCGTTACACCATTGCGAATATTGCCACAGGAAACGGACAATTATGCACTTTTCTGTATATTTTTGTTAGTGTTGCAAAATACAGTTACAGGTAATACAGTCTTTGTGGAAGGTCTATTACCGATGCTTTGCCCGTCGGCCTCGCCCATCAACCCGGATCAGATTCAGTAGAGTAGAAAGATATGGAAAAAGAAAGAAAATGTGTATATTTTTCAGAATATGTAGAAATTTATGCCCTCGTTTTGAATTTTGATTTGTATGTCTGTTTTAAGAATAAACATGAATATAGATTTAATATTGATTTGTTTATGATTTTTATACTTGTGATGAAGCGATGATTTATAGCGTGCAATCATTTTTTTCGGCAACGGGAGTTTGTTGCTATAATGAATATCAGGGTTATGTTATTTATCTGTCTGTGTTGCTGTTGATTTTATAAATTATTTTCATTTGAAATTATGGCTCTAGTGAAAATATTTAATGTATGTGTAGTCGTATTGTCTCAATTATTACGTTGTTGCTTCTGTTGCCACTACCGTTACTATAAATCATGATGCTACTACTATTACTAGAGCTGTTATCACTACTGCTAATGCTGATACTGTTGTTCTTAATACTACTGTTTTTTCTTGCGCCGAACACTGTTTCGCCTTCTACAACTGCCGATGTTGCTGTTTGGAACGTTTTTCTCAGTGCTGCAATGGTTGCAGAGTAAAACAACAAAAACATGATCTGTAAGCTTTTCCAAAAAGGAAAAAATATCTTCACCGCATGGACATTGACAAAGAAATACTAAACACTGTTTGTGTGTGTGTGTGTGTTTACATATTTATATTTATACACACACACACACGCACACACACACACACAATATATATATATATATATATATATATATATATATATATATATATATATATACATATGTATGCATGTATGTATATGTGTATATATACATATACATATATATAAATATGTATATATATGTATTTATATATATATATAATCGCGCGCGCACACACACACACATATATATATAAACACATACACACATGTACATTGATACATTATGCATACATGGAGGAACAGACGCACACATGCGGTATATACCGTAAGTATAAAGCAAAGCATGGGAGGAACGTCGTTACAGGCAATTATAATTCTTCCTTAGGTATAGTCATGACTCATGGCGACTTCCGCCCAATCAAAAGAAACGCCTTAGATATCGATCGCCTAAAGCGGGGCATATCACAACCAGTAACGTCTTTATTTGTTAGTTGAATCAGCAATGCACGACCCGAAGTTAGTAAAAGTCTAAGGCCAGGAGATACATCCTTATTTTCACAGACATGGCCGCGGGTATCCTTTCAAAGGTATTAAGTCTCATAGCGACGCAGGATGCTGTGCCGAATATTAAATGCCGCTGAAGTACAACGCGTTAGAGAGAAAGAACACGAGGAGGAAACCGATGAAGGAAGGATTATTTCTCGCTAGCGAAGCGACTTGTTTTATCTTGATGGAATTTTTCGGTTCCATTTGGAAGAAAAACTGATTATTCGGAGTTTTGTAGATTTATTACAATGTAGAGAAATTATGAGTTATTTTTTTTCTATTGCCATAATCCAAATGTCGCTCGCAATGAAATGTATCATATGTTTACAGAAAATGTACATCTCTCAAGAGTGTCCCATCGCCTGTTCGTCCGCCTCTCCACAAATATTTAGAGAACGAAAAAGAAATCAACTTAAAAGCTTTTGTTTCTTGGACTGATTTTTAAATTGGATCGAATTTCGAGTAGTACGGCGTGCGAAAAACGTAATTTTGAAAAAATGCGGACACTTCTAGTTACTATGTTTGTTGAGAAATAATCTTTAGGGGTGCGAAAATTATAGCACCTAATCCTAGCGGCATAGATATGATGGTGGTTTGAGAGAGAGAGAACTGAGAAAGAGAAGGACGCACTCACTTGTTATCAGTAAGTGTCAGATCTCCAGCAGTGCATTCAACAAAAAACTATTGGCAGTCGATTATACATTTAATCCATATTTAGAATTCATCCCCCACTTTCGCTTGAATTTAAGTGTAATAGTTATCACGTAAAGTTTGATAGAAATCTTCCGCTTCAAGCAGTTCCTTGTAGCAACCTTACTGGTTATATTTAAAACGAATCCGGAAGATGTATTTCTCGGTACTTCTCGGAAGAAAAGTAATGGCTGATGAGTTTGTATAGGTAATATATCTCTGAAACAAACTTCTGTTGTAGTAGTGTAGATTCGAGATATATCTGTTGTTGCTCATTTTATCTGTCGCTTCATAGTTTATGCTACTCAAATCATTTGCATATCGATTGTTTTATGAATATTAGATAAAGAGATGCTTTAGACGCTAGTTTACCCTGAAATCGGCAACATTTAAAGCTGTTTTAGTAATCCAGTAGACGCACTATTGCAAACCGATAATCCTTAAATTCCCATATGCGCTCAAGGCAGATGCAAGCTCGTCACTATACAACAAAAAAGCAACAGTGTGACTACAGTTATTTCACAGGATATCCTACCGCCCCATATTTATTGCACGTTGGGTGGAATTCGTTCAACCCGCCCATGGACCCAATAAAGGAAATAAAGGCGTCGCACAAAAAAGACAGATTTCACAGGTAATTCTAACCTTTGCCCTAATGAAAAGGGATTTGGTGAATTACCTGTCCACAGGTAGATGAACGCTTTGAGTCGCAGGTCATTCAGTGCTCACTACTGACCATGCGTTTAACCTGGTACCTGGTACTTGGTACCTGGTACATCACGCCAGCCCAGCCAGGTGATAGCCACCCACGTGGGAACCATACCAGAAGTCGGCGCGGCGTGTCCAGTCTTCGGTCATAGCCTTGCCTTTTGAGAAGTAGTAGAATTAACAGATAGTCTTTAATGTATATCCGATTAGATAACGGATGGTCGGATCGTGACCAGACGGAAGTGAATCCGCCATCTTCATTTCCCTCTTTCTCTCTCTTCTCTTTTCAGTTCCTTGAGCTCCAAAAGTAGTTGAAAGTTTAACTCTAATATCTTTAATTGAATTGGAGCCAAGTTCCTTTGTTGCCTTGGTTTACAACTCATACCGGACGGAAATTATGAAATCACTAATTGATAAAAAATATCTTTACCGAACTTAGTGCTTGTAATTTCGCGCCGATAGAAGTTTGCGTTGAGGAATAAGAGAATGACCGGTTATTTTGACCTCTGGAAGATGGCGCTTTCGGTTCGCATTATGTCTGGGATCTGAATGCGCCGTTTCCCATGCCTCCGACGTGATCTTGTTTTATGTAGTAGATTTAAATTAGCGCGACCCCTTTGATTGAGTTTTGATTACCGGCTGGTAATTTAAGGGCAAATTAGATATGGAAATGATAAATAGAAGGACGAGATCGATTACTTATGTCTAAATCTTGTTTTTACACATGTTAGCGCGCGCGCACACACACGTACACACGCACGAACGCACCCATGTGCGCGCACACACACGTACACACGCACGAACGCACCCATGTGCGCGCACACACGCACACGCGCGCGCACACACACACACACACACAGCGGCAAGTGCCATGCATGCATACAAACTGCCCAAAAGTGGATGCCGGATTACCCAGTGAAAACGCAAACAAGCGGGAATTGAAGAAAGCAGCGAAACGAGAGATCTTCTGACGGGCCGGAAAACGCCCGTTTCTCAAACAATAAAATATTTAAAATCGCTTGTGTATTCTTGATATAAACGCAAATTGATGAATGAATATTGGTGAACAAATATTCTACGAGGACGAAGGCGCAGCGTTGGCCTCGGTGGGAGAGCGGAAGTAGCCACGAGGTGTTAGGCCTATCGCTCCGCTAACCGCTTTGAAGATGGCGGCGTCTTGCTTACGCTGTAGGCTTCGGTTAGCTGGATAATAAAACATATAGTTTTATATAGGCGTTTTAGCTTTGGTGCGAGACAAGACGGGGAAGAAAATTTTAGATGTGAATTCATGGCCGAATTTGAAAATGAGCATATGGCGGCAGGTCGAAAATGAGTGCACGATATAATCTCATGAAAAGACAACAAGATCATGCATATGTACATCTTCAGTGCTGCTCATACGGGACTATAGTTATATTTTATGGTTAATGATTGAGAGTAAGAAATCTGTCAACTTGTAACTCAGAGGAAACAGCCTGCGGCGATAGATAGGATGAAGGTAGGGGAGAAGGAAGGAGGGGGTAGGGGATGGAGAGCGTGCGTGTGTGTGAAGCCTCGTTCGTTCAGTCGTTCACTCACCTCTCGAGACCCACGCTGGCTCGCGATAGTCTTCCATGTTGGATTTTTGGTTTTGAAATTTCAGTGATTTTTTTATATTCATTTTATTTTATTTTAATTAGGAAGGGAAGCGGCGGTCTTCCTGTATTGTAGGCTGTTATTATTATTATATTTGTTACATATAAGCTATAGATTAATTTATCACTAATATTCAAGTACTTCAGTTATATGTACTTTGAATAACCTTTGCGTTTAACCTTTGATGTACGGCAAATAGCTTATAATTATTAATTAATGACGGCGATTAAACACTCATCTCTTGATAACAAGTGTGTATATATAAAACCGAAAACAAACAACCGAAAGAATGGCAAAAGTATGAAAGTATCGCTTCCCAGCCGCTATAACGTTACTGTGTATCAGCGCGTACCAAGTATGTGTGAGTACCATGTCACATGTCGGTATGTGTGGAATGCGAGACCCTATGAAACTCTATGGGATAAAATACCCGGATTCCACTCTCGATTGCTCCTTTCGGGGTTAACGACATTGTATATTTTATGGAATGGTATCTTAAGGTGTGCTTTGAGTCTTACCATAACGTTGCAGGTGAAAAAAATGGAGAATGGTTGGAGGATTACATTGATAAATGAGTTCGTATCACAGTTCAGAAATGGCTGCCGTGGGTCCGGCTCTATCTTGACGTAGATCCCTGTTAGATGCCTTATTGTACTTCTGGTCTTCGAATTATCGTGTAATAAAATTCCTGTAATCATTTCAGTTTTGTTTTAGAATAATTTGATAAGAATTTCTATCAAATAACTTTGGTAACTTTAGCAGGGTTATTTGCAGTAATATGTTGCCACATATCCCCTAATGCCAATTAAAAGTTATATTGATTATGTCAATCGTAATATTTTTATATATTCATAGGGTATGTAGAGGTAAAATGCAATCATAACTTCTAAACATACCTAGAAATGCTTAGGGGTATGTATTTTATTCTTATATTCTACTAAATAATACACGGTCGTCAGGAAAGCTGGCAACTCGAGGGTGTGCTGTAAACTCCTCCAGCGTTGGCAACATTCGGTTGTAGTGTAATTGCCAACATTTTCTCATTTATAGCATTCAGTTCATTATCATCCAAGCTGTAGTTATAAACTTATTGAATGGAGAAGTTCGACACGACACCAAAGGACTCGAATGCCATAGGTAAGAAAAACCATAGGAGACAATTATTATAGCGACACCCGCCATCTTTAAAGGCGATCTCGAGAGTTGGCAACACTCCTTCTGGTATTCACTGCCATCCAGTTACCAATTTCAAGTATTTGCCGATCGCTTCCGTAACATTACCGATACCTCTGATACCACAGTAGCAAAGCCAGTGATAACGGGTACCAAGGTAGGAAAAGGGTTCTGCTGAGAAAACAGAAGGTGGATTAAGAAGAGAGGTAAGTAAAGCAATGCATCTTGGAGAACCAAGAGGGTGGCCGGGGGAGTTGCCAGATTCGCCAGAGAACCGCTATGGGAACTGACCCAAAATCCTTGCTCTGTAAACTTGATCTTGCGTGTACTTCCTCTTTATTATTTGTTCTCTCTCTCTCTCTCTCTCCCTCTCTCTCTCTCTCTCTCTCTCTCTCTCTCTCTCTCTCTCTCTCTCTCTCTCTCTCTCTCTCTCTCTCTCTCTCTCTCTCTCTCTCTCTCTCTCCCTCCCTCCCTCCCTCCCACTCTCCCTCTTCCCCCTCTCTTTCCCCTCTCCCCCTCCCCCCTCCCCTCCCCCATCTCTTCACCTCTCCCTCCCTCCCTCCCTCCCTCCTCCCGCTCCCTCTCCCTCTCCCTCTCCCTCTCCGTCTCCCCTATTCTTGCACATCTATTTTCCTTTCCCATCTAGCTCCCCATTTAATAAGAATTCTATGCAAATTCATTATTTGACGGAAGAAGCCGCGCGATATTAGATATTATTATTATATTTGATTTAAATGATAATAAACCCATGGAATTTTAAAATTACATATATTTTTGTTTGGTAAAGTCGTTCAGTAATAAGCATTTCAATTAGGCTAATTCCGATTTGACCAATTGAAGTCGCCGAAGATTTTAGTGTCCGGGTATCTGGAAGTGACAAGGATACATTTGTGGCTTGAAAATTATTATTAAAGGGCGAATATTGCTAATACTAGGTTGTTATCATTTATTGTTGCTTTTATCGTGGCCAACGTTGTTTTTTTAATTAATAGTCAGATGCTTTTATTATCTTTAATATTAATTTATCAATATTACAACTCGTATTATATTAAGATTACTAGTATTGTTGTTGTAGGGATAGATATATCTTCATTATTATTGAGCATTGTGGTCTTCATTGTTAGAAATATTTATGATGTAGTTACTTGGCTGTGTTGTTTACTTTGATAATACCATCGTTATGATTGTGATTAGTATTGTTAATTATCACCATCAAAGCCATTATTTATCTTTATATGGCTCTTTCTCCCCTCTACCCCTATTTCTGCTTTTCTTTTCCTCTTCTTTGCTCTTTGATCCCCTTCTCTCCCTCTCGTCTCCCTCCATCCCTCTGCTTCCCCCGGTCCGCCCTCATCCTTCCAATAGGCCTAGGCACACCAGAGGCGCGTCTGTTTAAGGAATACTATTAGGCCGGTGGTGGTTGGAAGGGGGGGGGGGGGGGTAAGGCGAGGGCAGTGACCGAGCTACCTTGTGGGAAGGAGTTATGACGTCTGCGAAACAAAGTGAAGAAAGGATGCGATATGGAACGGCTAGGCTGCCGAACCACGACTGGAAAGACGAGAGTTAGGAGGTGGAAAGGGAAGGAGGCATGAGAGTGAACTGGAAATATAAGGAAAAGAAAACGAAGGAATGAGGGAGCTGGGGGAGGGGGGGCAAAAGGGCCGTAGAGGGAGCCTGACCAATGGCCCGCTTGTTAGGCCTGCTCTTTTGAGGCGCATTTTATTAGGCTAAAGTTCTCTCTCTCTCTCTCTCTCTCCCTCTCCCTCTCCATCTATCTATCTATCTATCTATTTATCTCTAACTCTCTCAGCTTTATGATAAGGTGTTTTGCTTTATGTAATAATTATTTTAGGAAAATAAAATCAAAAGATACTTATACGTAATTACACAGTCGGCAAGGTACGTTTTCACAAACGGAATCTCAAGTGGGCAACATCAATGATAAAACTGAACACAGAATCGATAATTCACTTTCCTCCTCTCTCCCTCCCTCCCTCCCTCCCTCCGGGGTCGACCTTCGTGATGAGATACGGCGAAGATAAGAGACATCACGTGTCACTATCGTGGTGACTGGGAAGGAATTACTTACGATCGCTATAACCTTCAGCTGCTTGGATTGTTAGACTCTCTCTCTCTCTCTCTCTCTCTCTCTCTCTCTCTCTCTCTCTCTCTCTCTCTCTCTCTCTCTCTCTCTCTCTCTCTCTCTCTATCTCTCTCTCTCTCTAAAGAATACGTAGTCTTTTTACATTGGCAACGCCAGATATCTGAAGTGAGCGCAAGGACTTGAATTTCATAAACTCGCGAGAGTATCCAGCGATATTTCCATTACTGCTCTTGTTTTCGTTTCCGGCGATAGGGTTTACAATGTAATAAAATTATCATCCTAATGTGTTTTGTGAATGGATACCGTTCCGGTGTTATATATTGGCATGATAATCATGGTCATTAGTTTTATTTCACTTACCTTTTTTGGAGCTTGTTGACGATAATATCATCATTAATGCTGTATTCAAGCATCATATTTAAAGCCTTTGAATAGTACGAAAATTAAAGATTAAATTAGAAGGAAATGAATATCGCATTATGTAAAAAGAAAAAATGGGAAGAGAAACGAGGGGGTGACAAGAGGAGATACCCAGAGAGAGGATGTACCCGACATTTCAGATACGATGGCGCCAGCCTGACTTATCAAGGCAATGGGGAAACACAGGACTGCAGCCATGATTAGGAGGGAGGTGGAAAGGAAAGGCGGGAGAGGGAGAGCGTGAGGTAGAAAGTAATGGAAGGGAGAGGGAAGGAGAGAGAGGGGAGATAAACAATGAGAGGGGGAGAGGGAAAGGGTGAGGTTGAAAGAAAAGGAAACGAGAAGAGCTTTTTAGACTATTTTTCTGCGTATTTACGTTACACTACGTTACTTGTAATGACAGAAGATCAGTATACTTTAATTGCTTTATTTATTTTTATTAACTAGGGTTTAACCCTACAGACAGACGAAAGATACTGCAGTTATCCCCAGACTCCAAAGCGCAGGACCAGAAACAGGGCCGTGTCTGCTTGTGTACCTCCGGTGTACAGTCACCGCGTGGGTGGGTGTAACTGTTCGATTCCGATGGGATTGACTTGGGGTTGGAACCGAAGCCGGAGCCGGAGCAGGGGTTTGGGACGACAGGGAGCAACAAGTGTTTGGATGGGAGCTACAGGTGTTCGGCCACGTTGCGCTCGTGTCTCAACGTTGGCGACCCGGTGTTGTTTCGCCTCCGTGTCGTAGCCAGAGGAAAAAAGGAGGAGGAACGCAAGCGGCCTATTTTTGTCAAACGGTGTGCGGAAATGACAATCAAAAGAAAAGTGGCGCTTAGTCGCTTGGGAGCTGGTTACTGTAAGGGAATTTTCGCGGCGAAGTATGTCCGAATGGCAGGAAACATGACGTGTCGCGGATGTTCGGGAATGCGATCGGATGCGGCTGGATATATGAATATATTCTGATCACGTGATCGCTCACCAGGAAGTTCGACAGTACAGTGTATCAAGGTTGTTTTTACGTGAATCCGAACGGCTGCCTAGGTGAGGTAGTATAGAATCTGAATTTGGGAAGCCAAGAGAAGTGAGGAATGCAAACGTGATTTTGTCATCGAGGAATTCAATGCGCAGGATCAGCCTCTGGTAAGAAAACAAAGTTATATATATATATACATATATATATATATATATATATATATATATATATATATATATATATATATATATATATATATCATGTGATTAGAAGGGATAGAATATGAGGATCACTGAAGTAATGCATTTTTACCGATAAATTTTGTATGCCTTTGTATGTTTACTGAGTGCCACAGAGCAAATGAAAACAGCAACAGTTATGGACATGGTCGCAAAGTGCCGATCACGTCTAATTCTCTGCTTTTATGAAATCGCACGATGCGCATACATACATAGATGTATATAGCTACTTGCACATGTAGGTGTTGGAAACGGCTATGGGCGTGCGTATGAATTACATGTAGGCTTTTAACCTGAGAGTGAGGGCAACAGCCGTGGTGAAACAGATCTTTTCGTGAATTTTCATGCTCGAATACGCTAGCCCTTTTCGCCTGGGTCCACAGTATGTGGAGATATAGGTTTTGCAATGTGCGCGTACGTATACACATAAATATTGTGTATGTGTTTAGGGGTGCCGGTACTCGCGTGTATATATTCATTTACCTATTTTGGGGATTTATCTTAAAATAGTATAAGCATCTCCCGCTCAAGGGTACAGAACTGATAGAGACACGCCAGAAATATTTGGACCATGAAGTAGCCATTCGTCGAGAGATGCTGGTAGCCAGTCAGTAGACGAGAAATGATCCCATGAGATGACTCAGCCCCCTTGCATCTCCAGACAGCCCGATAACATGACAGGAGAAGATGACCCAGAAAGTGACGCGAGGAGTCTTAGGGCTTCGTCGTTCTGTGATCCATCGTGTGTGTGCGTAGCGAGAGAGAGAGAGAGAGAGAGAGAGAGAGAGAGAGAGAGAGAGAGAGAGAGAGAGAGAGAGAGAGAGAGAGAGAGAGAGAGAGAGAGAGAAAAGGGTGTTGTCATGTGTCTGGGCTAACGTAACTGACTGACCGCTGCTCCTGATGTAAGCAGTGTTGAGATTCGCCTGATGGAGGGATATTCTATTTCTTCCTTCTTCTTCTTTATCTGATTATCCCTTTTCTTACTCTCCTTCATTTTCTTTTTTCTTTGTCTCGTTGTCCTCTTGTTTTTTTTTCTTTTCTTTCTTTTTCCAAATCTTTTCTTTATCTAGTTCTCCATTTTCTTGTTCTTCTTTTTCTTTGGTGTCTTGTTCCTTATTTCTTCTCCGTATTCATGCATTGTTTTCTCTTGCTGTTCGTCTCTTCTTCGATTTCCAATTTACATTTCTCTACCTATTGTTATCTCGCCTCTTATTTTAATGTTTCTCTTTTCGTATGATCAATGTTTTTTTTCTTCTATTTTTCACCCCCCCCCCCCCAAAAAAAAAAAAAAAAAAAAAAAAAAAAAAGGCAGTCATTCTTTCACAGAACTTTTGATGGAGACATTGTGTCATGTGTTCTTTATTTCATCAAAAGAAAGGAAAGATAAATGAGCAGTAACCCCACCGGAAATTTGGTACGTTTCTCTCGCCCTTTTCTGTGTCTCCGTGTCAGTAAGAAACGTTTCTTTTTGCATTCTTTCGCCAGAGTAATTAAATTTTTCAAGTAATTTCGGTATAATAATCTTAGTATTCGCCTTCTTTCGCCATAGTAATCTAAAATTTCGCGTTCTTTCGGGATAGGA
>BOPN01009712.1:20000-27500 GCA_017312705.2 Penaeus japonicus
AAACGATAAGTTGCATATTTACATACCAGTCCTCACATTCTAGGCTACCGATGGGAATATCTTTTGGGCGCCTACAGATGAGCGCTGAATGAAAATTAGGGAGAAATCATGTCTGGCAGGACTTCCTTGTTGGGGTCTGGAGCGCATAGAAAACGGGATAGGAAGCCGGAGAGAAAACGGCATATTTGTACAAGAAATAGAAGGGGAAACTTAGGCATTTGGCTTGCAGGCCTCTCTGACACGAATAAACTTAGAAAATCGCTGGCATTCTTTAAGATTTACTAACTCCTCGTAGTATGTGTTATTTGTAAATTAGCTTCAGTTTCGAAAAATGCACTATATTTGCTGTTAGTTCATTTCTCATTAGTTCTCCGTTAATTGGAATTATTTATGTACACTTCCTTATTTAACTGTTATTTCATAAACTTATTTAGACGCATAGTTTGACGGGTTGCGTGTGTGCGTGCATGCGTGCGAGCGAGTGTCAGTGTGTGTGTGCTTGTGTGTGATTGTTTGTTTGTTTATTTAATTATTTATTTATCTATTTATTTGTTTGTTTATATAAACACACAATATATCTATCTATCTATCTATCTATCTATATATATATATATATATATATATATATATATATATATATATATATATATATGTGTGTGTGTGCGTGTGCGTGTGCGTGTGCGTGTACGTGTGTGTATAGATAGATAGATAGATAAATAGATAAATAGATAAATGGTAGATATATATGCATATACATATACACACACACACACACACATATATATATATATATATATATATATATATCTGTGTGTGTGTATATGTATATGTATATACATATATACATATATATATATATATATATATATATATATATATATATATATATATATATATATATATACATACATATACATATATATATATATATATATATATATATATATATATATATATACATATACACATACATATACATATACATGTACATACACATACACATACACATACACATACACATACACATACACATACACATACACATACACATGCACATGCACATGCACATGCACATGCACATGCACATGCACATATACATATATATATATATATATATATATATATATATATATATATATATATATATATATATATATATATACATACATATACACCTAAACATACATATAAACATACACATACATATACATACACATACACATACACATACACATCACATGTACATGTACATGTACATGTACATGTACATGTACATGTACATGTACATGTACATGTACACGTACATGCACGTGCACATGCACATGCACATGTACATGCACATACACATACATATATATGTATATATATATATATATATATATATATATATATATGTATGTATGTATGTATGTATGTGTGTGTGTATGTTTATTTATATATAAAGAAATATACCTACATACATACAGACAGGTACAAAGAACGAAAATGTGTTAAAACAGATGAATATGTTATTCCATGTAAGCAAATAGATTTTTGTAATTCCCTATGTACATGTCTTCTAGGAAATTAATCCGTATATTTATATCAATATAATGACAAACAAATGTCATTACATTGCCATAGAAAAGACTTCATTTTGAGAGTCTTTCGTGAAAAATACTTTTGACGGTGCTCTGATACTTTTTCCTTGTGGTACAATGTCGAATAAAAAGGGACAGCGATCCTTTATAGTATTTGATTCATTTGCCACGTCGAAATAATACATTCTCAGTATCTCTGGGTAAATTTTCCGAACAACGCCGCGTTACGAAATTAATTTCACTATATATGAATAGTAGAGGTTGAGAGGAATCCATCGATACCACTTTTGTGGTATTTCGTAACGCGGCGGTGTTCGGAAAATTTACCGTATCTCTGTTCGTGTATATGATTGATATCCCTTTTTCTTGGCGAATCAACAGGCCTTTTTGTTTCCTCGTATAAGCTGTGCGCATTTTTTCAACCATACACACTTACTGTAGTTTATGCGAGTTTATGCAACGCATTAATCATAAACACATTATATTATATCCGATCAGCTGAACATGCACCTGGATACCGATTATTTATATTTTTAGTGTCCGTAAGTCTATTAAATTTATGGGATTCTATAACTTACAAATATTCATACTTCAATAGTTTTTACTTATATTTAGTCTAACCAGCCCTGTTGAAATGGCAAAGTTACCCCTAATTTTATTCCCATGCTCTCTTCCGTTTTCTGTAGAGGACTTGTGTGCCGTGGACATAGAAAATGGAGATATTTATAGGGTAACTTCGCTAGCCTCACATATTCGTAAATGTATACAAGTTGTAGAATTATATGCCTGGCTTTCCCTCATTTTTCTTTATATTTTAGAGCTTAGTATTATAATGTCTTAGTATTGTGAATAAAATGCATAATTTATTTAGTATCAACTGAATGTTTAAGCTGAACTTTAGTACTTCGCGAAATCTTTTGTAAACGACCAAAGTCCAGTTTGAACGACAAGGCCCTTCAGCTATCTCAACTATTCACTTTTACGCTCTTGAAGCTGTCTTCGCTGGTAATTGTTTGTATGTGAGTTGCTATCTCCTCCTGTTGAATACTGAAAACAACTAGAACCAAAATGAAGGAAATTCCAAAGAAAAATACAATTCAAGTCCTGTAGTATTTTAAACTAAACAAACAAATGCAGTTGGTTTATGACCTTTACGTAAATATGTTGTGTGCTTGAAGTCTAAACTCATCAAAGCGTTCAAGCCAATCTTCGTCGCGAATCAGTTCCGCGCTGAGACACGTATTCCTTGGCATTGTCCTATTATTAAGAAGAAGAAGTTAAATGAGTTGAGTGTGAACTCGTCCATGTTGTCCTCGACACCCAACCATGCGACCTCCACAAAGATATCTTTCTTGAATTTCAGGATGCCACGCCGTGATTCATGTTCCATTTTGTTATCATCGTCTTTGTGAGGATACCTAGCTTTTTGTAAAGACATTTCAGACATGGAAGATAAGATTCTAGTGAACGATTTTTGTACGATAGGGATTATAGCCTAGCCAGAACACATTTATGTTAGAAAAAAATACTTCCAATAACCGTCAGGAACCAGTCAGGCCTTACGAATACGTATGCTTTCCATTTGACCCCCCCCCCGAATTCCCTCCCACCAACGCTATATAATCCGCAGCCTATTTTTTAAGCATTCCCCGTGGGAAGCTCACACCCCCTTCTCAGGAGATTAAGCCGATCATAACATGCTTTTTCTGCATTTCAGACATCAAGGGCGCCGCCTCCTTTGGGGAAGGAAACCTAAAAGGAGCGTGTATAAGGACCGCGTCGAAGCGATTTCGCGACTAAATTTAGATGGCGCGCACTTGAAACAATTGACACGCGAAGAGCGGCGGGACAAGTGTTGCGCGGGTAGACAGAAATGGGAGCAAAGTGTGTACGAAAGAGGTTTCTCGGTGTCGGCGCTCTTTGCCACTCTTTAGATGGGATGTTAATTAGGGCTTCTGACCAGTGACTGTTGGTCCATGATATACATATGTATATTTTCCTCTTTGTTCTTTCCCTTTCTCTCTCTCTCTCTCTCTCTCTCTCTCTCTCTCTCTCTCTCTCTCTCTCTCTCTCTCTCTCTCTCTCTCTCTCTCTCTCTCTCTCTCTCTCTCTCTCTCTCTCTCTCTCTCTCTCTCTCTCTCTCTCTCTCTCTCTCTCTCTCTCTCTCTCTCTCTCTCTCTCTCTCTCTCTCTCTCTCTCTCTCTCTCATTGCATCTAAATTCACCGAATAAGAAGGGCTGAAGGCTAATTATGCCATGATTTATAGAAGTTAACAGGGAACTGACCAGATAATATCAGGTTCGTGCCTGTCCATGTCGGAAGCTTTTTTAATCTTTCTTAATGAACCAATTAGTACGAGGAACGGCAATCCCAAGGGCTGTATGAGTTTGAATACCTTGGCTTTCAAGATGAAATGTGATTGAGGAAGATGACTATAGGGAGGTCAACCTAGTTATAAGAATTGATATGTTTCGTTTTATGTATTGTACTTCCCGTGCATAAACGCGTTGCGTTTCTCATTGAGAATCTTATACTTAGTATATAGATTTTGTTTCATTTGCGTAAACCTGTTGGTTCATTTCTCAAAATCACTTATTTGTGCTTTGTTTTGTTTTTGTTTCTTTTTATGTTATTGGCACTATTGCGGCACAATGCCTTACGCTATAATCGTGTTTTAAAGGATGAGTAACTAGTAACTCGATTATTTATTTGAATATGTAAGTAGATTTTACGGTTCTGTATATACTGCATTACTCGTCGTAGAGTAATGTACATTATTTACACAATGAACAGACCTCTCCCAACCTAAGACGCCATAATATCAATGTGGATAACAAACCTTTGCAAAGGAATAAAAAGAAACATCAAAAGGCATCGGGGAACGTCAAGAAAGCGTGCCTTCGCCAGCTCCGGAAATCCCCGAGCAGTGGCACCAACCAACGCCGCCGACTACAATGCCAAGTTATCACACCAGACGATTCGCAGGCCTTCGTGACGCATGCGCACAAGCCTCCTCCCGAGCGAGCCTCCTGTGGATAAGAAAGGTTGTTTTTGTTCTTCGCCCTTCGCCTTTTCTCCCTTCCTCCCCCCTCCTAACCTCCTCACCTCCTCCCTATCTCCTCCCCCCCATCTCCTCTTCCCCACCCCTCCACCCCCTGCAACCCGTCATGCGCCGTTCTTGTTTTTGCTGCCACCTTCTTGTCGCCTGCTCATGTCCAGCCCGAGGTTTGTTTACATCAGTGACGTCACGGCTGCGAGTCCGATCTGCCATTATCAAGGATTGGGGAGGAGCCGGGGGCGTTGTTCGTGATTCATCGATGATTCACCATAATGAGCTAGATCTATAAATAAGAATATATATACATATCTATCTATCTACACACACGCACGCACGCACGCACGCACGCACGCACACACGCACACACGCACACACGCACACACGCACACACGCACACACACACACACACACACACACACACACACACACACACACACACACACACACACACACACACACACACACACACACACACACACACACACACACACACACACACACACACACACACACACACACACACACACACACACACACACACACACACACACACACATATATATATATATATATATATATATATATATATATATATATATATATATATATATATATGCATATGTATATATATAATCACACACACACAGAAAGATATCGAGTCACATATTTTTATTTCAAAAAAGTAAAAAGATATTAACTGCAGACGGCATGCCAATCTTCAAAGAATGCCTGCAATCTCTAGACTAATTGCAATGTGTTTATTCAGCCTAAAAGTCTCCACTGAAATACGCAGAACACCTCGCCCAGCGTCCCCCCGTTTTCGGTCGCGTTCAATGGCGGAGTTTTCTCGCAGCCTCTCCCGGCCGGAGCGCGTTCATTGGAGAAAATTATTTGTAAATAAATACAACCTTATGCGCGGTGACGTTAAGCAGGATCTAGCGCGCTCGGCCGCTCCCTTGCTGTTGATGGAATGGCCGTAGCTATCGCAGTCAACAGGTGATGTCTCTTCTGGTTATACATTCCCTTTATTCTGGCCCCTTTCCGTTTATCCAGTACCTTCTTATAGTACTAATGTAAGAGATGGTTGGACGGTTTGTTATTATTGACGGGTGTTATCAACTCATTTGAGAAGAATGACAGATTTCCTTCATATAAATTATTTTCATATCTATTTTAACAAAAGGAAAGGCTTCTCCAAATGAATAAAATAATAACATCAATATGATATTCCAAAGGAAAGTAAACATCAAGAAGAACAACAGAAAACGAACTCAAACAAATCTACGCCCAACCACGCCCAGGAATGCATGCCTGACTCACACAAGAAGCCGAAAGGACATCTAGGACACATCCTTCAAGTTAATCCTAAGGAGAGGGGGAAGACGGGGAAGGGAGGAAGGGGGGGGGGGTAGGATGCAAATCTTATTGAGTGCTAAGACAGTGAAGAAACGCAGGGCGACATCAGGCAGGACCTGTGGTGAAGCATGGGGCTGATAGTGAAGCAGGGTCGTGCCATCTGTTCGATAACACGTATATTGTTTTCCTTATCTGTTGATGGCGCGAAGGCAAGTTTGAGGTTGATGTGAGTTGAGAATGGCGGAATGATCTCATCTCGGCCAATAAACTAAATGCTCGAGGGTGTAGATATTCTTATTTATTTAGATATGTATATATATATATATATATATATATATATATATATATATATATATATAAATTTCTGTATATTTTTTATTATATCCAATTCTTTACTTTTTAAATTTCGATACTGTTGGTAATATAGTATGTTAATGACTAAACAATTATGATTGTATATCGAGTTGTATATCATACCTTCCAGTAGAGGTTGTGCGTCTGCTTGACTGTGTCATGCGTGAAACACGACATGTTGACAGCTTTACGATCTGTGCTGATTGATTTCCTTTGATATCAATCAATTAGCCATTTTAAAAGACTAATATTGAGTATTTAAAAGAACGAAATGTGGTGAGACCACAGGCCTGTGGTTTTATCGTTCCCCGGACTCTGCATAAAAATGAAACACTTTGTCACACAGACGATTTCGTATTCATTTTGATTTAAGCTTAGTCTCAGCAGAATTATTAAAAATTCGGTTATTCATTGCCGAAAGCACGGTCATTTCGTGTCATTTTCGATCTTCCGTTCCGAGTGTGGCTGTCCTTAGCGGTCCGGCAACTTCTTCGTTAAAGTGTAATGAAAAGTGACAAATACGGCACTCCCATTTCGGCGGCATTTCAAAGGGCTCCCGTATCTCCCCCGCCCCCTCTCTCCCCCTTTCTTATCACCCCCCCCCCTCTCTCTCTTCACCTCCCAGCCCTTTAGACAGTCTCAAGTACCGCGAAATAGAGGTCAAGAACGGATATGTGACCCCGTGTGAGCGAGGGTCAGGTCGGTCGGGAGAGAGGGAAGGGACGAAAAGAGGCGGGGCGACAGACGTTGACAAGGGGGCGTGGTCGAGAGGAAGTAGCAGATGACACTGATGTAAGTGGTATCTTGACGTTCAGTTTGCATCGTTAGTATGTCTGATTTTGGCCGATCGCGATTGCAGTTTTCCTCCTTTTAAGGCACATTGAATGTTCAAGCGTTCGCTCGAATAAAATTCCATTTGGTGTAGGAACAATTTGGAGAGAGAGAGAGAGAGAGAGAGAGAGAGAGAGAGAGAGAGAGAGAGAGAGAGAGAGAGAGAGAGAGAGAGAGAGAGAGAGAGAGAGAGAGAGAAAGTAAGAGATTCAATGACAAAGAAATGTAGACAGATCGACTACCGACTAGCACTTATCAGTGGAAGAAGAATCTTTGCAAAACACCGCACGTGCGCGCGCGCGCACGCACACACACACACAC
>BOPN01009713.1:5000-12500 GCA_017312705.2 Penaeus japonicus
TAATGGGTGCCAATAAAGAGACCACCAATTGTCTCTCCGGAGACGTGTATCCGAAGCCAGATCGTTGATTAGACGCTGCCGGTCGAGAGCCATGACGCGGAGTAATGTAATGATAGGAAGTTTGGCATAATAGTTAAAGGAACTAGTAAAAGAAATGACGAGCTGAATGCGTAGAATGAGGGAAATTCAAACATCTGAACGAACTCGTGAAATTACGAGAATTAGCTTTACTCTCATTCTCAAGAATGAGCGAAAAATTACGAACGCATGTATTTCTCTGCAATTGAAATAGTATAAGTCTCAAAAAAGAGAAAAGTTCAGTATATCAAATATTAATGAATGTTATGTTGTGCTCGCTTTGAAAAGAGAGTTAGTGAGAGAAAAAGAAGGGGTCAGTCAGGTTAAGTGTCTGCACTCATTTGCTTATCTAACAATATTCCCTCTTTTATCCATAGTTTATTCCATGATTACGTTTGTCAATCTAGCCGACGGAAAATTCTTACAAAGACAAAGGAGAAACATTATACTCCCACATCCCAATGTATTTTTTTACTACACTCGTTAACTAATAAACTAAAACTTTGCACACTCCAGTTAGAAACCGAGCTGAGAATTTATAAATGTGAAAAAATATGTACCTGCGTGAGTAAGATGAGTAATTTTGGTGTCGTTGATTTTCATTAAAATAATCAAACAAATAAAAAGAATGAAATAATAAATACAAAAGAAGGAATACTTACAGTAAAATATAATTACAATGCTAGTAATTTCCTCATAATCAGCCACTACAATCTCTTAATCGATTTCCGAAAAATTATGCTGAAATTGATACGAGTGATGACTAACGATACACAGATTAACTTGATCCAATTCGGGAACTTTCGGTGTAACACTTTTTCTCCGTTTTAACCCGCTGGAAACGCGGCTTCCTTTACATCTCAGTGATCCCTGACCCTCTACCATGCATCTTTTTGTTTTATGGGAAAATAATGCATGCGCATATACATGCCTCAAGAGAAGAGAAACCCGCTCAGAGCGAACAAACTTTAGAGCTCTGTTAACGCGCCGCAGCGCTAAACGATTTCGTTTCGACCCAGTCCCAATGCGGGAATATTTTACGACAGACATGCGTTAATGCATATACGAGTGAACAACTTTATCTTTACAACCAATGCACTCCTGATCCAAAGGGAACGAGACTTTCCCCGATTCTTTCAGGCCAAAATTAACTGCGAGCGCATGAGTCAACTAAAGAAAAGAATTATTGTGTATGAACAACGTTAGAAGTAGTCAACTGAATTCAAAATCTGGCAAATTACCAACTGACTGATTGGAGGGAGTATGCGCGCGTGGGGGATTTGGGGCCGTAGACATAGGACGCAGTGTCCCTTCAAGCCACTTGAGTGTGTGGGATGGGGGGGGGGGGCATAATCAAATTACTTGAAATAAGATAGAAAGAGAATTTCCTAGAGATGAGAAATATTTCATTTACTAAAACGCATTCCATAATTCATCGAGAGATTTCAATGAAATATTATTTATAACTAACGATTCATTAAGATGAGAGATCTTAGCACGAAGATCGCCGAAGGAAAGGTGGCAAATATGGTGGCCCTATCGGTCTCGGAGTCGGAGTGAAGAGGCGACCGCTGTGCTCGGAACGGCCCACACCCGGTTCAAGAATCACCCAGGCGTTTATACGCATGAGTCAGCCCTGGTGACCGAGTGACGATAGAGCTGCGATCAAAGAACAAAAAGAAGAGCAAGAGAAAGAATGCGTTGCATTTCAAAGAATTGAAGGACAATGTTCGGAGTGGTTTCAGGACGGACGCGACGGCAAAGATCGACCCGAGTACTCCAAGAGGCGACCTCTGGAGGGAAGCCGAAGAGGCTCTTCATCATTCCAGCGAAAGAAGCAGTAAAACCAGGCAAAGGATGGATGACCGAAGAAATACTGAAGTCGATGGATGAGTGACGGCTAGTGAAGAATCGAAACGACGCGCAATACATCGACTGAGTCGTGACATTCGAGGAAAGGGCAATGAGACAAAGGAGAGATGGATTGACAAAGAGTGCAGAGAAATGGAAGAATGATGCATGCGCAAATTTGACTGGGATTTATGACAAAGTCAGGAAGTTATCGCAAAAGAAAGGAAACAGCTGAAGTGGTTCTGTTCGCTCAGAAGATGGCGTCATGCTCGCAGAATCTCAGGACATTTGCTGCAGAGAGGACATATCAAAGAATCCTTCGTGACGTCAGAGGCGAGCCACCCGATCGAAGTTGACGTTGTAGTGCCGGAGATAACCAAAGACGAGGTTCGGAACCAGATTAGAAAGAGGAAGAAGGGTAAAGCAGCTGGTCCCGAGGATACCTCAGTAGGAACGGTTGAAGCTGTGGACGAGGAGGGCATCAAACCGTTATACAATTTTTTTTTATCACGTTTATAATACCGGTGAATTACCAGGAGATTTTCTTTGGTCCGTTTTTGTTGCATTACTGGAGAAAGCCAGTGCTGTTGAATGAGTCACTCTGTTAAGCTTTTTATTACCATCACCACAGTCCAGAGATCTCGGAAGAGCAGTTTGGCTTCATGCCGGCCAGAGGGCCAGAAACGCCATCTTTGCGCTGCGGATGCTGCATCCAACACCAATAGGAGGCCTTTCTTTGCTTCATCGACCACGTCAAATCTTCCCATAAGATGCAGCATGGAAAGTGTCTGAAGTTTTGCAAGATCTTGCCGTAATTGACAAGGACATCCAACTGGTCAGGAATTTAAACTGGAATCAGGAGGTTCAGTTAAAGTTGGAGATGTTCTGTCCGCATGGATTCGGATTTTGCGTTGTCTGCGACAAGGCCGAGTTCAGTCCTTTGATTTCTGTAATCTTTACAGCGAGATGAGTCTTCCTGTGATGATTGACGTGACATATGAAGGAGAAGCACAGACGCTCCTGAATAAAGTAATAGAAGCAAACGCAGAAATAGTTTTGTCAATCAACTGTGGAAAGAAAGTCAACGGTTCTGAGCAAATCTGCAGAGAAACCACAGAGCACTTCGTGAACAGGCAAGGAGAACATCGAAGAGAAAGAGACCTTCAGTCACCTCGGAGGAGTGCGAGAGGGCGGCGACGCGCAGCCTCTTTGGAGTGAGTGACCGAGATGGACTCGACCGCGACGATGTTCACCTGTGATCGCGGTCGAAAAACATGGAGAAACATGGCAGTCCGAGCGGGGGCCATCTGTGGCACTTAACCAAGCATGCATATATATATATGTGTGTGTGTGTGTGTGTGTGTGTGTGTGTGTGTGTGTGTGTGTGTGTGTGTGTGTGTGTGTGTGTGTGTGTGTGTGTGTGTGTGTGTGTGTGTGTGTGTGTGTGTGTGTGTGTGTGTGTGTGTGTGTGTGTGTGACGGTTTACCATCTGATACTAATCTTATGTTAGCTTTAATCTAACCGAGATAATTTAGTATAAATTACTCTATCCTGTCGTTGTAAATATATAAAGAAGGTTTTACCTAACCAGGGGAAACACCAGTTCATTGGAATATAATAGCAAGTTAATAGCCTTTCAGTGCCGTAACTATCAGGGGATAAGAAAGGGATCTTGGGTGAATTCTGTAAGAAATCACACTTTATTAATACATAAACACACAAACAGTCATACATGGAAATACTACCAACCCCCAATAAAGAAACACAATCAAATGCCCTCCCTTCAATTATCCAGGATATCACCTAAGTTATCGCTCCTTCCCAGAGCGCACACCGAAATCACATATTATTCTTTTGAAATATATTTTCATGCTACTTGGTTTTCGCTCCTTCCCAGAGCACACACTGAAATCACATATCATTCTTTTGAAATATATTTTCATGCTTCTCACAAAGCAAATTGCATGATCGCTTCACCCCCACCAGCACGTTATTTTCAGCTTATTTTCATAGTGCCCTTCTTCTCGTAACATCTCCGTATTTTCCAAGCATTACTCGCTCGAACATTCCAGCTCCAGGTCGCACCAACGAAGGGGCAACCAGGATATTTCACAATGTAATGGGGCGTTGGGAACATGGCGGAGGTGGCATTTTGAGGCCCCTAGCTTTAGGTTAGGGGCCTCAGAACTGTGAACTGAATGTCAATAGAGAACAAAATAGTAATAAACCAAACGCAATCACATTACTCATATTTTGAATACATCGAAGTTATTCTTGATACCAATTAATGTATAGAATTGTAGATCAGTAAACGATTCTTTATCCACCCGCTTGCAGACTCTCGGAGAGCTGAGTCTCATGGCCTAAGCAGGGCGGGGTGACCAGCTAACCTTGCTGAATGTTATTAATATTTATGTGTTTACCTTATTTTTGGGAGGTACGATTTAATGTTTACTATATACAATTAACTATGAAGGCAAGAAGGCAAAATGCTGTGTTGCAGCATATATTGGCTGAATAAAATGAAGAATAAACAAATTGGCAACTGCGCCTCTGGCCTCATGCAGCTGTTTCTATTGTCCCTCGACCATGCTGTGGGGTCATTAAAAGGTAAATAATCTCCAAAGCAAACGCAGACATGAAGTGCCTCTCCCCCCGAAGATAAAGGTTTCCTTCCCAAGTAACGAGAAGCTCTTTACAAAATTTTCAGGAGAAAAAACATCTCCGGTATATATTGCAATTGAACATGCATGTTGGTTCAGTGGTATGGAGAAAAAAATATATATAAAGTTCCCATAAAATCTTTTAGGAGAATTTTAGGAGAAACTGACCTCTGGGTAGTTAATAGACGCAACATATACATAAATACGTGCCCGGATCTTCAGGAATAGGGAGTGCATTATTGTTGAACATCTCTCTCTCTCTCTCTCTCTCTCTCTCTCTCTCTCTCTCTCTCTCTTGATTTTGAACTATTCCTAACAGAAATATGTACTACCTATTTGATTATGGGTCAAGAGTCTTTCATTCATGAACAGAATCAACACTTTCCAATTAGCAGAATTGAACTTGGTACTTATGGAGTATTATCGTGTACGTGGGACGTGCACGCAACACGACTACACACTTCACCACTTAATTGATTCTTTTCGAGACATCTAGGATTACTGCCTCAGATTGTCTAAGTCTGCACACTTTTATATATAAAGCAAGAATTGTGTAAGGTCTGATAAGTAATGGATTCTTAGAACTGTTATTCACGGGACAACTTATCTGACTGGACGATGTCACCTCACAACAATACGGGGAACTTACACCCCCTTGGAGTCACTGGTAAACCTGAACCCGAAGATTCTTTCGCTGCCACTTGCTATATTTTGTTATTATTGGGAGGGATAACTATTTTGTGTTTAAACTGTGCAACTTTTAATGCACATTACCCCTTCTTTGTATCCACTACTAAAATATATATAGCTGTGCCTCTTTTTCTACGTGACAGATAATTTAGGGTTTTGCTCTGGAATGTCACTTCTTAGCAAGATGTCAAACACCAACCTTTATGCTGGAGGAACAGGTATCCATTTTGTAATTTTATTTAAAAAATAATTGCATTTGTGACCTTGTCCATCCCAATTATTGTTTTTTCTTTTCTGCAGATGAATCGAGTTATTAACAACTGGCACCCATTTCTTTTTGATGAATGCCTTCAATTGAGCCCAAGTCGTTATCTCACCCTTTGCATATTAGTACTTAGTCTTGTCATAGCTAATTCCATCCCAGCTGAAACTTCTTTTCCCAAAGCCTCTATCCTATTGCAGAAAGGTTGGCAAGACATGAAGAAAGGATTCATTCTTAGAATTCTTTGTCTTATGGGAGTAGTCAGTGAGACTATGAGGACTAAATTCATGATCAAATATAGGTAAAGGATAGTATTCATCCTGATGACTCATACTGTTTGCCAAATTAACTTTTGTTCTTTTAGGAATGATACCAGTAGATGATAATCTTACAGGAGTTTATGTGCGTTGTGGCAGCCCTGACTGGCATATGCATCTCTGTAGCCATAGGCCTTATATAAGGAATAAGTGAAACATTGCTACGCGGTTGGTGTTGATGTCCTGTAGGATTGGTAAAGGAGTGGGAGAGGCGCCTGGGACGTTGTGTATACCATTGCCGGGTTTCCAGTGGTTGATTGCATCCCATGGCCCTTATGTACTCAACGCTGGGGTTGCCACTACTAGTGAAAGGAAAATAAGTTGCTAAACTACTTGATGAGTAGACCACTTGAAGGGCCCTTAACTATTACATCAGCATCCATTTTATCCTCATAGTTTGGAAGATCATATCTATCATTTACACTGTCTTCAAAGATATCTTCACTGGAGCTATCCATGTCTTCGGATTAGACTGCCTTTATTTTGGTCTGCTAAAAGCTATTATCACTTAAGTAAGCTACATACATCTAATAGGCGCATATTTTCCCTTTCTTTTCTAACTACGAACGCTATCATACAACTTGCGAGGACAGCATATTCTCCCAAGTACAGCTCGTGCTGAACCATTATTACTAAAAACAAGGAATTTACATAATACATAAATACTGGAAATAAATGGAGAATACAATATAATCTTTCGCAAGGAACAAGAATGTACTTAACAGTTTTATTCAAGCAATCGCAGCACTTTATTCATCAAATTCACATGTACAGATTATCCAATCCAAAACTGCATCTGAACATTTGACCCAAACTTTGATCTAACTTTCCGATCCAAAATTTTCTGAAGGCTGTCAGAACTGAAACTAAATCACGCGTGAGCAATCTTACGAGAGTTTCCTGACACCTGTGGCATTAAGCTTTCTCTCCGCTGCTAATCTCGCGGACGGCTTTACCATCTGCTAATTATCTAATGCTAAGTTTATTTTCGCCGAGACAAGTTCATGTGAATTACTCTATCGCGAACTGGAAATGTACAAAGAAACTCTCACATAACCAGGTGAAATACTTATTCATTCAAATATCAGTTATCCAGGAAGTTTATCTTTTCAGAGAAGTAACGAGCAGGTGACAAGAAAGGGGTGAATAGTCATACACGGAAATACTACCAACACAATCAAATACCCTCCCTTCATTCTACAAATTACTAGTTAGGTTATAGGCTAAATGACATGAAAAAAATCACCCAAAATAATGATCAACATAATGGTACAACATTTCATTCCTTTCTGAAGCACTCGCTGAAATTGCACATCACTCGTTCGATATGTGTTCATACTTCTCTCAAAATAATACACGTGGGGCCGGATCCACTAACGCATTCAAGTGACCTTAACTCGCTCAGGCGATCGTAAGTGACGAAGGGTCGGTTCACTAAAGTAGTTACGATCTCGGAAAACCGAGATGTACCGGAAACTTAAGGATGCCTCTGAGCACCCTACGATCTGTTCTTTATTATCTGAGCCGGATCTAAGGGTAGTTTTCTTAGCATGTACCTCCCTTTAAAGATTAATGTGCTGCCAAAGGATGATCTGCAATTGAAGTAAAGTTTATATACATTTCGATTATCAATATGTAC
>BOPN01009713.1:17500-29841 GCA_017312705.2 Penaeus japonicus
ACCCAACAAAAGGATCATCTAACCAGGTGCCTTACAACCAACCTATATACTCTTAGCAAAGCAGTGAAAGCGAGGTTTTAGAGAATATCCCCGTGGGCACTCGGCAGAAATGAGTTAGAAATTCAAATCATAAATCAGGTTAACGAGGTTATATCGATGTAAGAAAGGTGGTAGAATGCAGTATACAGGCACACAGACACACGCACACACACACAGTAACCCCAGGATTCGCACTCTGAGGACCCGAGTTCAAGTCAAGGTCAGGGAGGTAAAATTTGTGTGTACATATATATGTATATGTATATATGTATATATATATATATATGTATATATATATGCATATATATGTGTATATATATAATAGATCATGTATAATATGTATAATATAATATATAATGTATATGATATAATATATAATATAATATTATATCATATATATATATATATGATATATATTATATATATATATATATATATATATATATATATATATATATATATATATGATGTATATATTTATATATATATATACATGTATACATATATATATTTATATATACATATATATGTACATATGAATATAGATATATTTATATCTATCCATCTGTATATCTATCTATCAATCTATCTATCTATCTATATATATATACATATATACATATATATACATAAACACATATATGTATGTATAAATATACATATATATACATATTTATATTTATATATATACATTTATTTGTATATATGTATATATACATATATATGTATATGTATAAATATATATATGTATATAGATATATGTATATATATATATATATATTTATATATATAAATGTACCATCCTTCCTAGAAACTACTCAATGTGTTTAACAATGAAGTGTGATTTACGTTTATGCATAAGATTAATCTGTTGCAAGGCCCTAATCATCGAGAAATTGTTCCAAGTAATCCTTTTACCAATGACAATGAGTGGTTGCTAACTTTATTACCCAAGTCTGTTGTATATATTCATTAGAAACCCTTTGATTGTTAATTTAGTAAGGAAAGGATTTAGGTAATTAAGTTTTCGACTTAATTACTCTATTATCAATTCCTTGTACAATAGACTATAAATATCCCCGGTTGATTGCAATCGTTATTAATTGCTTACCCTTTTTGTATCCTTAATAATCGTTGGAAATTTTGATTTTGTGATTTCAGGTAGCAGCGTTTTGTCTTTTTTTACCGGTATTATTATAAAAAAACAAAAAAAAAAAGACAGTTCATTAACTGACTTACAGTTCGTCTAAGAAAAAGGACAAAACACAGTACGCAGAATTGCTATTCAAAGTACACAAAAGCTAAGTCAGACCATGAAACAATGTGCACTTGCCTTCATCCGGGGAACACTTGCATTTGTATTCAAGGCCTCTGCACTGTCACCTTGAATATTACTCCTTGCAAAGGATTCCCACGGTATCTGAAATTCTTACTCCTTTCTCCTGTCTTTTTTTTTTTTGTTTTTGTTTTTGTTTTTATACTTAGCTGGCGTTGTAGTTGTTATTCCTTATTCTATGTTATAACTTTTCTTTATATAAACATATTTCATTAATACCAGCAGTAATAATGATCATAATGCATAAATTGCTACTACTAAGATAATGAGGATAAAGATGCTGATGATAATAATAATGACAATAATGCTCATAACGATAGTGATAGTAATAATAATGATAAATATGATGATATTGATAATGATAATGATGATAATAATAGAAAAATGATAATAGTAATAATAATAATGATTATGATAAAGATGATGATAGATATAATGACTATGATAATAAAGATAATGGTGATAATGAAAATAATGATAATAAAAGTAATATCAACAATAATATTGATGATATCAACAGTGATCATGAAAATGATGATTATGATAAGAATGATAATAGTAATGATAAGAATATAACTGATATCAATAATAATAGTTATGATAATGATAATAATTACAGTGATGAAAATGATAAAGATAGCGATCATTATCCTTATTATGCCATCAATGATAATGATAATCTTGATGATGATAATATCAATGATAGTAATAATGATAATGGTAATATCAACAATGATATCAATGATAATAACAATACTCACAATTACAACAATAACAACAATAATGATACTAATAACGAAAACCGATGGCAATAACAATAACGATAATAATGATAACAATAATGAGAATAACAAAAGAGAATAGGTATGCTGATGGAACAATACTAATACTTCCAGTACTAATGTTGATATTATGATAATAACGGAAAAGAAGAGTAGGGTAATTATGCAAATATGTATATGGAATGTACTACAGGGGACACATTGTTCTCTCCTGTTGATTTTTTTCTAGTCCTCTTCCCTTTTCTCTCTTTCTCTTTCTCTTTATTTTTTTATCTTTTTCTTTATCTCTCTTTCTCTTTCTCTTTCTCTCTCTCTCGTTCTATCTCTCTCTTTTTCTTTCTCTTTCTCTTTCTCTCTCTCGTTCTCTCTTTCTCTTTTTCTTTCTCTTTCTCTTTCTCTCTCCCCCCCTCTTTCTCTCTCGCTCTCTCTCTCTCTCTTTCTCGTTTTCTTTCTCTTTCTCTTTTTATCTCTTTCTCTTTCTCTCTCTCCTCCCCCCCCCCCCCTCTCTCTCTCTCTCTCTCTCTCTCTCTCTCTCTCTCTCTTTCTCTCTCTCTCTCTCTCTCTCTCTCTCTCTCTTTCTTTCTCTTTCTCTCTTTTTTTTTTTTTTTTTTTTTTTTTTTTTTTTTTTTTTTTTTTTTTTAGCTATCCGTTCTTTGTTTGTTTCTTGTGCTTGTTTTTTGTGTTGTTAGTTTGTCTACTTGTTTGTATAGGAATGCTTGCTTGATCTGGTGGATTAGATTACATCATGATTATCCTAATTATGAAATAGTTAAACTAGACTACTTAAAAAGTACAAGTTAACCGGATTTTTTAACAAAAAAAATACATGAATAATTATCAATAAAAAAAATAGAAAGTACGAAAAATCGAGAAAAACTAACAGAAAATGCGCAACTCACTACACCTCTCTCTCTGTCTATCTCTCTCTCTCTCATTCTCTCTCTCTCTCTCTCTCTCTCTCTCTCAAAACAAAAATAAAAAACAAAAACAAAAAAAAAAAATCACCGAACGAAAGACATTCTCCGCAGCGGAGCCAATATCCTCGAAGAAAATAAAATCCTAAAGTCTTGCGTGTACAATAGAGCCTTCCTCTCTCGACTCTTCTTAAGAGAAAAGAAGTCGCACCGACCCAGGTAGGTTCTTCCTGTGGGCGTTCAGCATTTCGTGTGCCCTTCATCAAGTCCCGTAGCTGCTTGTTGATTACGTCATAAATCTAGGCCTATCTTTACGTTCTGCGGGACTAACATGCTATGCTGTCTGTTATAATAGGAGAGGGGAGAGGAGAGCGGTGAGAAGGAAGGCATTCGAATAAAAAAGAAAGAGGGGAGGAGGGGAGAGACACTGTGATGGGATGAGGAATAAGTACGTTTTCGAGGCACTGGATGGCAAGGGGTGAATTCGTGTTAGAAATGGTAAAGATGGGACCGAAGAAGAGATGGAAAGGGAGAGAGAGTTTCTCGTCTTGTGAAAAGGTGAAAGGCCAAGAGTTAATTGTAATGATTACCTGTGTGTGTATGTGTACTGTGTGTGTGTGTGTGTGTGTGTGTGTGTGTGTGTGAATGTGTGTGTGTGTGTGCGCGTGTGCGTGTGTGTGTATGTGTGTACATATACTCGAGTCAGTGCATACATAAACAAACTGTGCATGCATAAACCTTTCCTGGATTGACTCTAAAGGAAATTTACAGTGCAATATAGTTCGGAGATTTGTACCACACTGAAAATATTGTCACAATGAAAAACAGTGTGCGATCAGGTTAACCAATCTCGGTAATGGCACACTTCAAATGCATCTCAGATTTATTTCTCGTGTCCTTTCATCTTCGTCTTGTTTTCTTTACTTGAACATCTTTTTTTCTCCTCATTCTTTTTCAACATGCTTTTTGTCCTTCTGACTTTTTTTCTTTCTCTGTTTTTTTGTTTGTTTATTTTGTATGTTTGTTTGTTTGTTTGTTTTTCTCTCTTACCTCCCCCGCCTCCCAATATGAATAAAAATATTTACTATATTCCCCTTTTTTATTCCGTTCCTTTTTCTTTCCATATTTCTATTTAAAACTACAACGCGTGACATAATAGGCCTTCATATCAGCTTTATAGACATCTAGTGTCACGGTCAGCGATATTTCACGAAGAAAAAAATCTAGAAAAAAAAAATACATTTTACTTCCCTTCAATGCTATCGCATTTATGTCACGTACAAGATGATCCTTTTTTTTCCTTTTTGTTACTCTATCATATTTGATAAATATATATACATATAACTACCTCCCCCCTCCCCGTAACCCCTTCCCTTTCCCCCCTCCCCGTAACCCCTTCCCTTTCCCCCCTCCCCGTAACCCCTTCCCTTTCCCCCTTCCCCTTCACCCCCTTCCCCCTTTCACCCCCTCCCCCCTTTCACCCCGCCCTACTTTTTCCTCTCGAGAAATGAAAGCTTGGTGGCGGTGGCGGCTTTACGGCTGGTAAAAGCTTTTCCTCGTCGGCTGCTCCCACATCTGACTTGTCTAATGATGCCAGCTTATCAGACTCTGATTCGTTGTGTTTAGCCTTTTTTTTCTTATTTTTGTTTTTGTTTTCTGCTTTTATTTGGCTTTTTCTTTGTGTGGATATTTATTTCTTTGTCTATTTGTTTATGTATTTTTTTATTTTTTTATTGTCTGTCTTCTTTGTTTCTATTTGGTTGCTTATATATATAAGTGGGACACATATGATAATTGAATTGAAAGAGACGAATATGTGAACGAAGAAAAATAAAATATGAAGGGTAGGACGAGGAAAAGACAAACAAGTATATAAAAATGTAGTAAATAATAAAAAAGGAAAGAAAAAAATACGAAGAAAGAAAGAATGAAAACGAAGAACAAGAATAAAGGGGAGAAGGAAAATATTCAAGAAAGAAGAGAAGAACAAGAAGAGCAAGGTAGAACAAGACAATAAAAAAAAACGAAAACGTAGATAAGGAAAAAAAATGCCCCCCCCCAAAAAAAAATATCAGAAGAAAGAATATAAAAATAGACAACTCTCGGGATTCGACTCCATCTACCTCCGAACTGGACTGAACTGGTTTCCTCCCTTTGCTTTATACAGTCTCCGACTTGAAGGACCATCGAACCTCCAAGCCACAAGCACTCGATGTCATAAGCGGTGAGAGCCACATGGCGGTTGCGGTGAGTGTGGTAGATGGAGCGAATTCAGATGATGTGGTGCGGTGAGCGGCAGTACGGTCGTCTTTGAGGAATCTCGCATTGGGTTCGTTGGAGATCGTGGAGAGAAGGAAACAGCTGAGACGGTGGTTATGATGGTACTTCGGGGAGATGGGGAATTCAATAACACGCTGCTTTTACTGATTCGAATATATAGTATTGTGCGTGTGTGTGTGCGTGTGTGTCAGTGTGTGTGTGTGTGTCAGTGTGTGTGTGTGTGTGTGTGTGTGTGTGTGTGTGTGTGTGTGTGCGTGTGTGTCAGTGTGTGTGTGTGTGTGTGTGTGTGTCAGTGTGTGTGTCAGTGTGTTTGTGTGTTTGTGTGTGTTGCTCATACTAAGCTGTTCTTTTTTAGTTGTTTAAATATAGTTATTATATAACTGAATCTATGTAGGTCTCTGACACATTTTTTATTCTTTATTCAGTGATAGTGATATTTAGAAAATTGTATTTCTTAACATCCTTATTTTATTCTTGCCTTGTATAGTATAACAATTTCAATCCGTTTGTTTGCTTCCCTCCAATGTTGTAAGTTTTAGTTTTTTCACTCTCTCTTCGCATTTCAAGTCCTTTAAAATTAACGCCCATGTAGTGGTCACTCGTAGAATTCGTTCTAGTCTATCGATATATGGGAACGTCCTACTTATAGTAATTCATACGATCCTCTGGGTTTTGATTTCTATTTACAATTCTTTTGGTCTTTTCCTTTTCTTGGCGTATTTATTTTTCTAAACTTATCCTGGTGTAAAGGCCGATCTTTGCTATCACCGTACCTAGTTGTATGGTATTCAATGGTGTTTCATTCCGTATTCTTAGTACTACTGCCTTTGAGTAAACTTCCAATGTCTTTTTTTGGGACTTTGTATAATCCACGCGTGTTACATTACTTTATTTTTTTTTTCCATTGTCTGTGAATATTCAGATCTTATGTTCGACTCTAGACCTTTAATGAATATATCAAATATACAATAGTTAGAGACAAAACAGATCCTTGTGATACTGCACTTGTTGCCTTTTCCATGCCGATTGTTTACTTCTAATTATTGTATTCATTTGAACTTCCTACAGAAGGCCCTTCCTTAATTCACTCAACTTATCCGTTCTAATTTCTATTTCAGTCTATCATACAACACTTTGCCAAATACCTTTTTGAAATCCAAGTATACACCAGGTACCTAGCCGTCTCAGGGTATTCCGGCAACTCTGTTATGATACGCATGACCTACGTTCTCTAAAGAATACACAGAGCAACTCACAGAGAATAAGGAAGGTACCAAAAACTCTGGTATTGGTGAACATCACACCCTTATACAAGATGTAAAGAACCCTGCATAATAAGCCAGCATCATAAGGAGTATAATATGTAAAGTACTAGAAAGGATAATCATGTCCTTATGAACAGAATTACTTAAGGAACATAAGTGATATTAAACATTCCCTCTTGATTTAAGAATTTAATGTGAAATACCATTGTGGTATCAAAATGTCTTTCTGTTTCAAGGCAGGTGTCTCGAAAAAAAATATTGGATTTTTCAATTTTGGATTTTACACATTTCTATTACTTTTAGTCTTCAAATATAATGTCAACGATCTGATCATTATTGTTTGTTTGGCTATTAAAGAGTTGAAGAAAGGGTCTGATTGGTTTGCACGTTTCTCAATTAATAGTCTTTCTCAAAATTTCTTTTGGTCGCTCTCATGACTTTAGTACAATCATTTCTTCCTCTTTTGAATGCTGATTGTCATCTTTATCTTCGAGATCTTTTCCATATGAGTAGTTTGTTTTTTTCGTTCTACTGCATTTTCAATCGATTTTCCTTACTTCAGTCTTGAGTTCTGACACAAACTAATCAAATTCTATATCATAGATTGCACAGAATCTCGAGCATTGCACGTCTATATCTGCTTTGTGTAGAATTAAGTTACTGTCTTTGTCCACAAGGAACTTTCTTATCTTTAGATAATGCCATCTTATATTTGTACCTCTTCTCAAGTTCTGTTTTTTCTAGTTTTACCTGCTAGTAAAATACATTGTTTTGATTTTGATGTTACCTGAGGACTTTTTCACAATGGAGGGTATTATTCTAATTATTTCTGTCATCTTTGTTTCTAGCAAATATTAGATCGATTATAGATTGGTTTGTCCATGTCTCTTTCTCTTGTGTAGTCAATTGCACTTTGATGAAGCCAATCCTCATTTTCTTGTAATTTTTTACTCCACGAATCAGGTTGTGCTTTGGCATCTATACTTTCACAGTCGGTTGCGCTATTGCATCGTCATAAGCGGTGAGAGCCACATGGCGGTTGCGGTGAGTGTGGTAGATGGAGCGAATTCAGATGATGTGGTGCGGTGAGCGGCAGTACGGTCGTCTTTGAGGAATCTCGCATTGGGTTCGTTGGAGATCGTGGAGAGAAGGAAACAGCTGAGACGGTGGTTATGATGGTACTTCGGGGAGATGGGGAATTCAATAACACGCTGCTTTTACTGATTCGAATATACAGTATTGTGCGTGTGTGTGTGTGTGTGCGTGTGTGTCTGTGTGTGTGTGTGTTTTCAGTGTGTGTGTGTGTGTGTGTGTCAGTGTGTGTGTGTGTTTGTGTGTGTGTTGTTCATACTAAGCTGTTCTTTTTTAGTTGTTTAAATATAGTTATTATATAACTGAATCTATGTAGGTCTCTGACACATTTTTTTATTCTTTATTCAGTGATAGTGATATTTAGAAAATTGTATTTCTTAACATCCTTATTTTATTCTTGCCTTGTATAGTATAACAATTTCAATCCGTTTGTTTGCTTCCCTCCAATGTTGTAAGTTTTAGTTTCTTCACTCTCTCTTCGCATTTCAAGTCCTTTAAAATTAACGCCCATGTAGTGGTCACTCGTAGAATTCGCTCTAGTCTATCTATATACGGGGCCTACTTATAGTAATTCATACTATCCTCTGGGTTTTGATTTATATTTACAATTGTTTTGGTCTTTTCCTTTTCTTGACATAATTATGTTTCTAAACTTATCCTGGTGTAAAGGTCGATTTTTGCTACCACCGTACCTGGTTGTATGGCCTTCATTGGTGTTTCATTCCATATTCTTAGTACTGCTGCCTTTGAGTAAACTTCCAATGTCTTTTTTGGGACTTTGTATAATCCACGCATGTTACACTACTTTGATAATTTTTCCATTGTCTGTGAATATATTCATATCTTATGTTCGACCCTAGACATTTAATGAATATATCAAATATACAATAGTTAGAGACAAAACAGATCCTTGTGATACTGCACTAGTTGCCTTTTCCATGCCGATTGTTTACTTCTAATTATTGTATTCGTTTGAACTTCCTACAGAAGGCCCTTCCTTAATTCACTCAACTTATCCGTTCTAATTTCCATTTCAGTCTATCATACAACACTTAGCCAAATACCTTTTTGAAATCCAAGTATACACCAGGTATCCTAGCTGTCTCAGCGTATTCCGGCAACTCTGTTATGAAAGCAGAAGAGATATGATACGCATGACCTACGTTCTCTAAAGAATACACAGAACAACTCACAGAGAATAAGGAAGGTACCAAAAACACTGGTATTGGTGAACATCACACCTTTATACAAGAGTGGTGATATAAAGAACTCTGCATAATAAGCCAGCATCATAAAGAGTGTAGTATGTATAGCACTAGAAAAGATAATCATGTCCTTATGAATAGAATTACTTGAGGAACATAACGTGATATTAAACATTCCCTTTTGATTTAAGAATTGAATGTGAAATACCATTGTGGTATCAAAATGTCTTTCTGTTTCAAGACAGGTGTCTCGAAAAAAAAGTATTGGATTTTTCAATTTTGGATTTTACATATTACTATTACTTTATTTTAGTCTTCAAATATAATGTCAACGATCTGATCCTTATTGTTTGTTTGGCTATTAAGGAGTTGAAGAAAGGATATGATTGGTTTGCACGTTTCTTAAAAATGTCTTTCTCAAAATTTCTTCTGGTCACTCTCATGACCTTAGTACAATAATTTCTTCCTCTTTTGAATGCTGATTGTCATCTATATCTTCGAGATCTTTTCCATATGAGTATTTTTTTTTTTCGTTCTACTGCATTTTCAACCGATTTTCCTTACTTCAGTCTTGAGTTCTGACATAAACTAATCAAATTCTATATCATAGATTGCACAGAATCTCGAGCATTCCACGTCCATATCTGCTTTGTGTAGAATTAAGTTACTGTCTTTGTCCACAAGGAACTTTCTTATCTTTAGATAATGCCATCTTATATTTGTTCCTCTTCTCAAGTTCTGGGTTTTTTTCTAGTTTTACCTGCTAGTAAAATACATTGTTTTGATTTTGATGTTACCTGAGGACTTTTTCACAATGGAAGGTATTATTCTAATTATTTATGTCATCTTTGTTTCTAGCAAATATTAGATCGATTATAGATTGGTTTGTCCATGTCTCTTTCTCTTGTGTAGTCAATTGCACTTTGATGAAGCCAATCCTCATTTACGATTTCTTGTAATTTTTCACTCCACGAATCAGGTTGTGCTTTGGCATCTATACTTTCACAGTCGGTTGCGCTATTGCTTTTTTATTTTTTTTTTTTTTTTTTTTTTTTTTAACTTCCATAATTTTTTTTTTTTTTTTTTTTTTTTAAACTTATAACATTTCTATGGCTAACTCTTTGTAACTATGCTGATGAATCAGGTAGTATGTAAGCAGTGGCTAGTTCTCTCCGTTTATTTCTATCATATTTTGTTTCTATTTTAGTGACCTATAATCTTACTATGGGGATTTGTTTTATCTTGCCTTTCCTTTTTTTTAATCCGTTCCTTGGAAGTATTACTACTCCCAAACCCACACCTCTTTCACCACCATTTGTCCTCTCTTTTCTCCGAATGTTTTTAACGAAGAAGAGTCCTATTCTTCCACTTTCAAACAGGGATTAAGTTTGTTTTCAGCGATGTCTATGTCTGGCTTAACCATTCCGATAGTCGTTTCTATTTCTAAGAAATTAAAAATGAAAATAAGCTATCGGGTTTTTCTCTAAACGATTCCCAAGGGGCGCTTAGTTCTTCTGCTTTTGCACGCCTTGCTAATACTTGTTTGGCTTTCCGTTTTCGTTCTGGAATGAGACCTGGAGACTTCTTACCTTATATATGAACTAGTTTTATTCTTCCTCTGACCTTTGATCATTTTTGTTTCTGGCTTCTCGTGGCTTTTGCAAGAATTCCTTGTTTTCATCCTTGAATTTTCCATTATCCAATGTCTGTATTCTACATGGTTAGTCAGGTTGTTAGCTTGCTTAATTACACCAGATACTATTTATTTGATTTTAAAAAAAGGCACTTTAAAAAGGCGGTTTAGCCTCTTTCGGAAAATTCCATTCTCTTTTTGTAAAGATGTCTTCCTAAGAGAATCTAAGATTTATGATTCTCAGTATATTACCAATTAGCCTCTAATCCTCTTCGTTTTTTCAGTGCCATTTTTAAGAATATTTCGAGATGTCTCAAAACATCTCCATCTACAATTACACCAGCTAGGCTTGGTAAATACTGCTGTGCGTGTGTATGTTTGTGTGTGTGTGTGTGTGTATGTGTGTGTGTGTGTCTATCTATATATATCTGTGTGTGTGTTTGTGTGTAAGGTGAGTGTGAGTTTATATATATATATATATATATATATATATATATATATATATATATATATATATATATATCAACACACACACACAGTACTTTCAATACTCCACTTGCAGTTACTGATCAGTTCAGCTACTGATCGGCTTCCAACTCGGGACAATTCCATTTTTCTCTGTAAGATAATTACAGAGACAGATAGATGTAGGCGTAAAGTGTGTAAAGGGAAAAAATGTATACGTAGTTATATGTACTTCATGTTTTATAAATATTTACTTGAACATATGAAACGATCCATACATCATGCAACCGAGGCATAGCTACCACACATAGCATTAGCATAGATATTCCTAAAATAGCAAATATAAGTCAGATATAAGGATCTTGAGGGCCCTATTAGGACCAGGCTCCATATATGTAAGTATATATATATATATATATATATATATATATATATACATATATATAAATGTGTGTGTGTGTGTGTGTGTGTGTGTGTGTGTGTGTGTGTGTTAGTGTGCGTGTGTATGTTTATCCGTCAGGTATATGAAGGGAGAAGGGTATAATATTTTTGAAAGCTGAAATGATCGATGCTCACGTACCTAACGTCGATGAAGTGTTACGTGAAATATATTAGTCAGTAAATTTCAGTAAATTGAGTGAACCGTTATTACAGTAATTCATAATGAAAAACAGCTCATTGAGGTATGTATTGGCAATTAAGCTCATCAGAATGGATAATCATTATTCATCAAGCCTTCTTGCTTAAAAGTTCCTACCTATTTCGTGTAAGTTTTCGTATTTTAACTTCAGATATTTACTATTAGTCCTTCGCTTTCTATATAATTGCTAACATTGTATATTCGTGTCTCAAATGAAGATAACTCTACAGATTATAAACAAGGTGCGATAAATTACTCTGTGGTTAAGGAGGACTGTATGCTAATGTATGTAATAAATCTTTCTTTCTCAACAAGAATTTGTGAAACTCCGACCAGTCAATTTTCAAAAACAAGAGCAGTTCAAAAGAGACTCGGAAGTCTTATATACTTACCAACTACTGATAGTGAATCACACACACACATACACATACACATGCACGCACATGCACACATATACATAAGCGCACACAAATACGCACACACGCTCACACTAAGAAAGAGAGAGAGGCATGAATGAGAAGGAATAGTTTCAAAGGCTAAGATGAATGATTTGAATAATTTGATTGTACCACTTTCCTCAAATGAAGATTCGACTAATGACATTGTTCATTCTCATTCACGTCTTTTTCAACTATAACCATGTAAACTCCACACACACATATATATGTTATTGTGTGTAAGTATATATAT
>BOPN01009714.1:22500-29826 GCA_017312705.2 Penaeus japonicus
ATAATTATGGTAATAATGATGATGATGGTAATAGTGCTGACATCAGAATAGTATCATCATCACTTTCAGCATTCCAAAGATGGGCATTTTCTCCTTAATTGACATCTTTTCAAGCAAGCAAGCAAGCACTGACACTTCGGGATGCAACAATGCTGCAGGGAGAGCAACTTGCATGCTAGAGATCCATGCACAAGATCGAGCAGTGCATTTTGGCTGCCTTAACACGCTTGGCTCGACTTGGCCTTTCCATGCACAGTTCACAGTCATCAAAGTTTTGTCTGGGTTTAATCGCGGGTTCTTCTTTAATGTCTATGAATTCGAGACGGTGTGAACATGCAGATGTAGACAGACTTAAGATATTTCCCTCCGTTTCTGTTTCTGTTTCTCTCTCTCTCTCTCTCTCTCTCTCTCTCTCTCTCTCTCTCTCTCTCTCTCTCTCTCTTTCTCTCTCTGTCTCTCTCTTAATTAGTCAAAAATAGCAAACATTGTGGAACAGTTACCGAAAACATTTAAGACGCTGTGTTCGCTCTTGATTTCCATGTTAGTAATTATAACGTGTCTGGACATTCAATAGATAAAGTGGTTGTGATAAAAAGACGTGATCCTGTAGCATCTGAGATAGGATGAACAGACCCAAGTATATTCAGTCGTGTGGTGGAGTCGCAACGCTGTATCGTGAACTTTTCTGAACTGATAGATACCAGGATCCATTGACTTTAATCTTGCTTACAAAATACTGTTTAGCAGAAATGTGCAAAGTAAGGAAGGATACTTAAAAAAACAAGTTCATTGAAAAAGCAGAGTATCTAGGGGTACTGGAAAGCCATATTATGACTTTAATTTATGATCATTCACAAGAAGGATTATTTTTCAGGAAAAAATCATATTTAATTTCTAACTCAGTTGGCGCAATGATAAATGAACAAAGAGATTGTTGCTTTGAACGAGAATTTCCAGTCTAATGTGGTGAGGTAATGCCGTAGAGTTTGTCCGCGTCGCGCAATAATAGTCCGTTTTTATTTACAGACAATTCAAATACACATAGACTCAGGCTTTACATACACATATTATAGAATTTCAGAAATGCCTTTTTTATAAGAACAGTACCGATGATGAATTGTATATTCAGAACATTTGTAAACCAAAATCTTTTCAAAATTACTATATTCGTACTGTTGACAATGGATCCAAATCTTTCCCTTTGGATACGCGTTGGCCTTACTGTAAACTTATACCCTTCCCATTGAACATTCGAAGCTTATTTTTCCCTTATTTTTACTGTAAACTTATACCCTTCCCATTGAACATTCGAAGCTTATTTTTCCTTTTTTTAGATAAAAAGGAAAATCTAAACAAATAAAGAAAGCATGACTAATATGCGTCATGCATTTCTCTTACAACAATCATTTCCCATTTCCGGACAAAGAAGCGGTATAATACTGAGTCATTTTATTGCGTAAGATTATCAGTCAAATCGTGGCATGTCATGACCAACCTAGTTCACATTTTACCCATTGGCCCAACGTTCATTCCATTCGCCGCACGCACTCCTCGCGGACAGTGTCAAGATCCAAGTAATTGTGCAAAATTTACTTACATGATAAATATCGAGCATGTTCTCTCATTTCTTACTTTTGTACTCTGTATCGACTTATTGAATACGATAACTCAGTTAATGAAAACATTTTTATTGTCAAGAGTTCTTTGTTATAGCGCGTCGATGGACAGTCGGAGAGCGTTTTAATTTCTTTGTAACATGCCACGTTACTATCTAAAAGCTCGTCGGACGAAACATTCAAGAACTCTAGATGCAAGGTTTTGAATAGTCCAAGTTTGCACCCGATATATCTCTAAAGAAACGTTTGACGTCATCATCAGCGTCTTGGTAAAAGAAAATGGGTGAGGTATAGCAGGTGCCCGCCAGGTCTTTGATCCGGGTGTTGGGGTCTCAGCCTCCGTACCTTCCCCTGCTCCTGCCTCCTCCTCCCCTACCCCTGCCTCCTAAACCTCCTCTACCACTCCCCCCTCCCCCCCTCCTCTTCCTCCCTCCTCCTTCCTCCCTTCTTCTCCCTCACCTCCGTAGTAGCTCTTCCACTCGCCGATGTCCTCCCCCCGGCATCGAACTGATTATTTAACACTCTTTATTTCCAGTCGAATGTGTTTCTGTGTAATATTCACGTCATATGGTATTTTTAAACACACAATTCCTTACTTTTAGGGCTTTCTGTGAAGGCAAAAATGGTGGAAAAATCACTCAATGAGTTCTCTTGCGCACACTTGGCACATGCGCGCCGGCAACAATCGATGCGATTTTCTTGTTTTATCTTATCATTATTTCCTGCCGCTTCTGGGATGCCCACTGCTTCACTCTGACATCCAAAAAAGACGCAAAAATATTCAACGTATGATAATAAATATATTTCAAAGCACTAATACCAAGAACAAATGGTAAAAATGTGAAAAACAGATGCCTTCTGTATGCACCTGCGCTATGCGGGGAGGGAGACGCTTGGGAGGAAGAGCCAGAGGACTTCAAACGGTCATGGCTGAGTGTAGTGGACGGGTGTTGTGAGTCGCTCTCGGATTATTAGAGATAATCTGTGGTAAGTGCGTGTTCTGTGCTTCGAATTTGCAGGAAATGGAATGCTGAAAATTTGAGCAGTGATTCTTAAGTGATGGAATAACAGTGACGATGGCGGGAACGTAAATGTGAAGTGAAACATAGATGGCAGTGGCGGCAGAATCGGTTTTGTACCTGCTGTGGTTGTTACCTTGTGTTGGGTGGGAGGAACATTCATATTATTGTGCCGGGAGCACTTCGCTAGTGCAGTCTGTGTTTCCGTGTGTTTCGAATAAGGTGTGGAACGGCGAGCTGAGAGAGAACCGAGGACCAGTGGTGCGCAAGTGGAGATAGAAAATGATTTTTTAGTGTGAAAACTGAACTCCCTCCTTGGTAGTGTGACCTCAGTTGGGGCAAGAGGGAAGCAGGTGGGCACGCTAGAACATGCCCAGGTGCTCAGACCATTTCATACTTCAAAATACCGGCCAGCACAAGGAACCGAAGATAGACGGCGGCAATCCCCCCCGTCGAAGTCTTTGTATAACGCAAGCGCAATCGGAAAATCATTTTTGGGTCCATTCCCCCCCATTTCCTCTGAATTTTGATATTAGGAATAGCCACACATCGTTCAGATTTGAACTGGCGAATGGATGAATGTTGAGATTGTGGTAGTTAGTTTACAAGCAGTGTGTATTGATTTATTGCCCGACTTTTATTGTCCGCTATCTGTGCAGGGTCGACTTGGGTCACTAATCTTCTCATGTTTGATACATTTTTGGGCATTTCCTGTTAAAAGTAGAGCGAAGTTCATGTGTTTTTAGATAAATGCTGAATTTCTATATTGTATTTTCGATACTAATTACCTCTATAACTAGTTTATTTCAAATGTGAGAGAATGTGTATCTTGCGATGAATGAACTCATTCACTAAACCGGCATGGCCCCTCACGCATAAGATATATTACCGCATGCTTAATTCATCGTAAAGCATGTATAATGTATTGACTGCAGGAGCCCCATCATTTCTTCGAGATACTAATGATCTTTCTTTGTTCTTTTCAGATTGTTAAGGGCTATGAAGTGGAGTGTTGTGGTTTTAGGGTGTTGTGGAATGTTGCAGTGAAGTGTGTTGCGATGGACGGTACAATGTTGCCTCGCAGTGTGTTGATACGGCGTGCAGCTGTAGCCCTGGTGGCTGCAGTGGCCGTGGTGTGTGTGAATGCCGAGGTGTTGCCTGAAATTATGTACAGTGTGGCAGTGCCGCACGATGTGGCACCCGCTCATATCGTTCACAAGATCAAGTTGAAAGAGGGACAGATCGTGAACCGGTTGATGGATAGTCAGTACTCTGATTACTTTGCGGTGTTGGACAACGGCGAAGTGATGACGGTGGCCAAGGTGGTGCCGCTCCTGGGGAAGACGGTGACCCTCCGGGTGGCGACCACCTTCGAGGACGGGGACAGCCAGGTCTATGTCATCCGGGTCGCCGTCAAGGACCACCAGAGTATGCTTCGGTTTCTCAAGCCCGAGTACGACGCCACCGTTTACGAGAGTCTGCCTGCGGGCACGGAATTGCAAGGCCTCGACGAGCTGGAGGCCATGGGCGAGGAGGACGTCAAGTACGAGCTGCTGGGCGGCCACTCCGTGTTCGCGCTCCACCACGTGGGCGGCATCCCGACGGTGGTCACCCGCAAGAGCCTGGACAGGGAAGCGCAGGACATGTACAAGCTGACCCTGCGCGCCCACGACAAGGAGGGCATGGACATGGCGGAAGCCAAGATCAACGTTCACATCCTCGACTTGAACGACCACGCGCCGGTGTTCACACAGAACATGTTCTATTTCTTCGTGCCGCTCAACGTGACAAGGTTTGACAAGATCGGTCGCGTGACAGCTCACGACGGCGACGGCGACGTGGTGGTTTACCGCCTCGCCTACCCGTCCAACACGTTCACCATCGTGCCGCAGACGGGCGAGATCATGCTGATCGAACCCCCGGAGACCATGGTGTACGAGCTGGAGCTGGAGGCCTTCGACAAGCGCAAGCCCACCCTGTACTCCGACACCCTGGCCAAGGCCCACATCGAGTTCCGTTACCCCGGCGATTCCCTCTTCACCGGGGAGACCAACGACGTAGACTATGACCTGTATCCTGAGCACGCGCTCTCCAAGCGCAGTGCTTCCAGGGTCAAGCGAGGCCAGCTCAGGCACACGAAGGAACTGGAGTTCTCCGAGGCCGAGGGGGCCGTCGAGGGGAAAGTTGTGTTCCAACTCGAGAAAGAGATTCAGTGGGAAACGTTTAAGATCCGCGACGACAACCCTTGGGTCGAAGTAGACGCTAACGGTGCCGTGCGCGTCAAGAAGAAGTGGGACTACGAGGAGCTCGGTCCTGAGAAGACCATCGATTTCTGGGTGACCATCACTAACAACGATCGTAATGGTGAGTACAGACCAATCATTCTCCCTTTTCTTAGTGTACTTAAGCGACGACGACGAAAGTCCAGGTCGGCCAGTTAGACAAACAAGAAAAAAAGCTAATGGAATCGGATCTGTCACCTGTGCCATTGCAGATCTTTCAGACGAGAGAGGACTGTATTGTTGGCGAGAAGGGGTGGCTGGTGCGCGTGTTAAATGGTAGGGAAGGGTATTGGGGGGAGGGGGGGGGCTGACAACCGCACGACGCGATGAGACCAGTTTTTGTCCGTCTTACTCACAGTGGCCAGCCTGTCGTCCACATGGCGGTGCTGGTGACACTTAGGGATCAGCTTTGTATCATCCCATGTTCTCCATTTTAGTGTCTCTCTATTTTTCTGTTTCACATTCTCTTCTCTTCCACACGCCAACGGCTCCCTCGGAGCCCTCCTGGGAAAGAATGCACGTTATTTTGCAAGTGAGAGTGAGTGTTCGTGTGCCTCGAAACCCTTTTCCTCCCCTGTTGTTCTCCGGAGACCAGAGACCAGTTTGTCACCTTCATTTACCATGTGGGCACCCCTACCCCCTTCCCTATCAGCTCTCCTCTAACCTCTCCACCTCACCCCTACTCCTCCTCTCCTCTAATAGGTCGCGAAGGATCTCGGCTTAGGTCACCCACTTTCCCTCCTCTCTCTCCTCGTTCCGTTTTTCCCTTTGTATTTCTCTCTCTCCTTTGTGTATTTGATATTTTTGATTGTATGTGCGTGTGGATCTGTATGTATGTATGTATGTATGTCTTTGCAAGTAGTTAATTTGAGGCAATGAAAATGATTCGCGTGTTACCATCCCAGTTCCTTCCCCTTTATAGGAGATAGAGCGCGCGCGCGCGCGCGCGCGCGCGCGCGAGAGAGAGAGAGAGAGAGAGAGAGAGAGAGAGAGAAGAGAAAGAGAAAGAGAAAGAGAAAGAGAAAGAGAAAGAGAAAGAGAAAGAGAGAGAGAGAGAGAGAAATTGGAATGAATGTCAATTAGCTTTGTCATTATCCGACCTCTAATTGCTTGTGCTCGACGTTTGCACAGGGCACGCGGGGTTGACTCAGTCGTGTTCCCAGCTTAACTGAACGTCGCCCTCGGATCCGTGGATATTTGCTTGAGGGTTCCCTCATGCCACTTGGCTCTGATTTACTCTGCTGTTTTCCATGACTTGTCCCTGGTAATTAGCAGCAAATTCGGTCCACTTACCATTTTTTTCTTTCCCTCTTGTAAAGGTCAGGGCAATTTTGCTAATGTTTACCCGGCGAACTGTCATGGCTCGCCGCTCGCATGACACGGGATGTCACACCGACTGAGGCCATACCAGGCGGCGTGAGTAAACAGGGCCGGATAACTTTTTATTTGCGAGGTAAACAGGTCGGTCTCCTTTTCTTCCACTCCTATCATTTTCTTTCCCTATCCTTGCCTGTCCCTCCTTTCCTTTTTATCTCCTGCCTCACCTTCCCTATCTCCTTCGCTCTCACCTTCCCCCTTCCCTCCCCCCTTCCTTCCCCCTTCCCTTCTTCCTCCTTCCCTCCTTCCCTTCTTCCTTTCTTCCCTCCCTCCCTTCTTGTATTTCTTGTATTATTTTCTTTCTCTTCGACTCACCCGTGTTCTCAAGTGTTCCTCCTCCGGCTTTTAGTTCGACTCGTGGGAAATCTTACAAAAAGACGGGTCATTTCTGTATTAAGTCGCGTGCAAAATGATGGTGTCTGGCCTACATTTTTTTCCTTTGAGGATTAGTTTCAAGGGGAATGGGGTTCAGAAGGGCGTTGTAAGCTCGGATCGTCGGCTTATGCACTTTTTATCTGTTGCGGGCGTGTAGAGAGGTATGTCACCCTAGCGTAAGCCGATACGAGCGGCGGGCATATCCTCCTGTGACAGTTGAATTGACTCTTAACACCTGGGGTCGTAACTGCTCCCCGCAATGCCATGCCAACGTCACTGACTCGACTTTCCTACGGTAACACGATATCTACGTGACTCGCCGGCACGATGGCGAGGTCACGAAGGTCAGCGGGAGGTCGTCAAGAGGTTACCGGAAACAACCGCTACGACGAACAGCGCGAGGGGAATGGGGGGGGGGGGGGGGGGGGGTAAGAAGCGCTCTGTTAACTGTCGCCGGGAAAGCCGTGCGGGGAATTCGCGATGCTCCTGGTTTCCTCCCCCCCATCCTACATCTCTCCACTACCAGTCCTCTCCCTCCATTTATTTTGTTTATGTATTTATGGTAAATGTGGCATCTCCGGCGTCCTCCCGGTGATATGGATCACTCTCGACACGGGCACCATTCCCTTTCTGACACGAGTTACTTTTTTTTTTACT
>BOPN01009715.1:0-5000 GCA_017312705.2 Penaeus japonicus
TATGCATATATGTATATATATATATATATATATATATATATATATATGCATATATATATATGTATATATGTGTATATATATACATATACAGCTATTGCTGTAATTATTGTTGGTTTAGTAGTGATAATTATATCAATAATGATGATCATGATTGAAAAAGTTAAATTGCTATTATATACAGGTATTCTGTTACTGTCGTTAGTTTTGTTAGTAGTAGGAGTGATACCATTATTATCATTATCATCAGTCATCATCGTCACTATCATCATCACCATCGTCATCATAATCATTATCATTATCATCATCATCATCATTACCACCACCATCATCATATCATATATAATACCCTTTAATTTCAGTGTAATTCATATTACCATTATAACCCTCATCACTCTTATTTTTCTAACTGTTACCATAATTAACTATATTACTGTTATTATAATCGTAATTCCTAAATGTTCTGACTTCTGAATGCAATTTGGATTTTTTTACTATTGCACCATTTCACCCTAACTTCACTACACACACGGGAAGCAAGATTTATTTTCCCCTTTTGTATTCAAGATACAATGATACAGCCAATTCGTATGTAAATTGGAGATTTTGTGCTTGTCCAGATTTGGAAGATAGATCTTTCATATCTTGATTTCGGGTCAACATAAAAATGGTCTGTCAAGCCAGGGGAATGCTGCCTGGTATACGAGTTTTGGATTAAATCTTTAGGGTAAACGGAAGTATACATGTAACACTACATCACACACACACACACACATATGTGTGTGTATATTTATATATATATATGTGTGTGTGTGTGTGAATGTGTGTATGTATATATATATATATATATATATATATATATATATATATATATATATATATATATATATGCATATGTATATATATAAATATATATGTATATATATATGTATATATATATATATTGTGATGGGTTAGAGATGTTCTAATTACCCACACACATGATGTGAAACACGATAGCTAAATCAATAACAGTATATTATAACTCAAGATATATATATAACATTATTTAAAACAAAGGGGCACAATATATATACGCAAGGGGGGAGCTAAGCTTATCGCAAAGCTAACAAGATCTGAGCTATAGTTATATTGAGTACACCAAGGAAACATTGACAATGCACAGTATATGAATTAAGTCACTTAGGCACTGGACACATTATCTACCTGGGGCTGGATTCATTAACATGCGATGGTAAGGCATTCACTCGCGGTCAATTACCAGCGCATTTACCAGTCATGGTATAGTGGTATTTATCAAGCGATGATCAGTCGCCTGGTAAGGGTAAATCGACTTTATCATCGTAATTTGAAGGTAACTCTGGTAAATTGATTCCGCCAATCAGCGACCGCCTTACATGATTCTTTAGGCTCCTTTGACCAATGCCATAACATGTAAACAAAACCTGATCCAACAGCGAGATATTTTTGTTTCAAGAAAGAAATGATAAACATTTCTTCTGTGTTAAATTATTTCTATATAAATTAATTTCCTTGAAAGCATATTCTATTGCATGATCTTATGGGTCATATATAATGTAATAGTTTTCAAAAACATACTATTTTTCTTTTTTATAGATTGTAATCAAAAGAAAAAGAAACAATGGCTCCACGCAATGGTGGTGTCATTTATATCAACGTTTTCCTAAAAGAAATGCCAATCAAACCCTTCAAATGAATAAGATTATGAATAATTCTATGTAAATTAATGCAAACACAAAAATAATTTATATATTTATATGTTTACTGTTTTTCAACTATGCCATTAAAATAAAATTTTTGAATTTGTCAAATTATTAATTTCATGTATTATTTTCAGTTATTGTAGGCCTATGACGAGGCTGCATGAACATTATTCTCGCTTATTTCCTCTGAATTTTATTTATTGTTGTCATGTTCATATGAAAATGAACAATTGCCATCATTCTGATCCTAATAGGTGTACATCAAAACTAAAGTGTAGCCTTAAATATTGATTTTTGCTGAGATAAAGCCTGAGGAGTGAGTCGTCGCTGTAGTTGCCAATGGACATACCAGTGCTCCAACCACTGGTAAATTTAGCATTGTTTTCTATCATGGTAAGTTGTTCATGAATAATGATACGGTCTGTTTATCATCATAATTGTAGTTACCAGCGTATTTATCATGGTAAGTGCGTTGATGAATCCAGATCCTGGAATCCTTGATGAGGAGTCGAAGGGAGAGGAAGTCCTCTCGACACGAAGGCTGAGCTAATTCTGTGTGAATCTAAAAAAGACCAATTCTGAGATGAAATCCTGCCAGGGCTGGATTCATTAACATACGATGGTAAGGCATTTACCAGCTGTCAACTACCAGCGCGATTACCAGTCATGGCAAAGTGGGATTTATCAAGTGATAAGTCGCCTGGTAGGGGTAAATAGACTTTATCACCGTAATTTGATGGTAACTCTGGTAAATCGATTCCGCCAATCAGCGAGCGCCTTACATAATTCTCTAGGCTCCCTTGACCAATCCCGTAACAAGTAAACAAAACAAGAGCGCGCTTTTCGAGGATGGCTGCATCAATGTCGAAAAAAAGGAGGCCGAATTTTAGCAGTGATGAGGTTTTGGCTCTCATTGCAACGGTGCAACAACACCAAGACATTCTAGAAGGGCCCCTGACTGCTAAGGTACAATGCTTTTTCTTTTAAATAATTAATTCACACTAGAAAAATATATAAGTAAAATATACAAATAGACATTCCAGTATCAGCTACAAATCTTTGGTATGAAATGGGAAAAATAAAAATAAAATTAACACAAACATAAATATGTAAGTTCAATGTTAAGATATAGCCATTCCACTACAAACTATAAATCTTTGGTTCAAGAAACTATATCGAGTCCTATGAAAAATAAGTCTTATACATGTATATACTATATTTTTTCACCATAAAGTATATACACTAAATTACCAAATATAAAATATAATATTTCCATTGACACTAGAGAAAAATCAATTTAAAAGTAAATCAAACAATTAAAATGAGCCGTTTATGAGTGCCATCCTCTCCTGTTGAGCACTTTTGGTGGATCAACCTCAAGTAAATCATCAAAAGGTTTCATAAAGTTTTATTACCTTCCTATACCTTAGGAGATGGGCATCACTAACTGCAAGAGGGTTGAGTCTGTCTTTGAACGCTCTTTCTCCCCTAAGCCTGTCATGTTCCAATGCTCATAACAATTCCATCTTGTGAATCACATGACATAAGCTAGGTCAGTATTTTTATAATGTAGGATGGTCCTATCATACAAGGTGAACAGTATATAAAATCTAAATATCAATCATTCACAAGGCATTTTCTTTCACAGTTGTTGCAAAATGAAAGTCATATGAAATTATATACATATTTTAAATTTGGGATATTGAAACTTGTATTGTCTTATTCTTGACTATTGGAGGTCTCATATCTATTAATTCTGTAAATATCAATATAGAAGAACCAATATTATCAACAAAGTGTAGAAATTTCTACATTTTCTTACTGGTCACCAGCCTTCATCTTGTACAAGAAACAATTTCTCATTTTATAGAGAGATGCATCTTGATTCAATTTGCAAACAAAACAAACATAAATGATTTTGGACTTCAGTTTTAGGCAATATATATCTAAATTAATGATGACTAAGAAATAAAGGTTCTGCAACTTTAAGGCTTTATAAATATAGTCCAAAATCTGTATCATATATATTGCAATTTTAAAATCCTTTGCTACACCTTTTGAATAACATAATGATACTTATTCAAGTATGGGTCAGTAAACCTTTCAGTGCAGCATGCCAGTACCATAAGTATTTCTTATATTTGACAACTTTGCATTCAGCCTATAATTTGTTTCTACTGCAAATATGTTAAATGAAAGTTATTTCAAAACCAAATATCAGTAATCCATCTTGATACAAAATCTTTTATGCTCTGTCATTGACCATGCCACAATACTCAAAAACTATAGCATTTGCTTTCCTCCCCTTCCATTTTTCTTGTATCATTATCATTGTCATTATAGCTATGATCATAGGTCATGAGTATAATCATACTTTTAACTGTATCTACAATTATAACTATTATAATTATAATTGCTTTCTTACCATCATTACTATTATCTAATACAGGTGTCATTTTTTATTTGAATAATGAAGTCAGTAATTAAGGTTCTATGCCTGTAAGAACCTATAAATTGTCTAATTTCTATTTTGTATGGATGGCATTAAAAAAATCCTTTCCTAACCTTTGAATTAAATATTAACTAGTTTTCTAATGCCCATCATATATGCTGTTCAAAGTCCTCAATGTATATCATCAAAAGATGAACCAGTTTATATTATTTTACCAATGGCAGTTAGAGTTTGTTGACCTTTACCAGAGCACCGACAAGCACGCTATGCTTGCAGTAATTGTTTGACGTATGCATCACTAGTTTATTATTAATATTATTATCATTAATTTCTGGCAACTATATCATGAAATAAAAATATGTTAAAATTAATCAATTTCACGTGGTATTTTCATTATTCTACTAATTAGTGGCTGTCTGAAATTTCACCAGTTTGTGCGAACATTACTCCCGCTTATTTCAAGAGAAATTTTCGTTTTTTTATTATGTTCATATATTGATATAGGCATGCCATCGTTACAAACATGGCCAATATAAAAATAAATCAAAACCTCACCTTAAATCTATATTTATGAAGGAGATAAGTCGTGATGAGATGGTTGTCGCTCCAGTTACTAGCAGTCTTACGCGCGCTCCAACCACTGGTAAGTATTATCATGGTAACTCCAAAGGTGAATTGTTCGTGAATACCACCACGGTCTGTTTACCATGATAACTGTTATTACCAGTGAATTTATCATGGTAAGTGCGTTAATGAATCCGGCCCCTGGGTCACTTCGAGGGCAGGGATGACGTCTTCTCATTGGATGAAATGCGAATTGACTCGAC
>BOPN01009715.1:22500-29816 GCA_017312705.2 Penaeus japonicus
ATATTCCTCCCACTTGTATGGCCTCTTACCAGAAATAGAGATAGGTAATGAAAGCCCACTTGTAGGTTCTTAGTACCTTCCTTGTAGTTTTATATCAGTGCGATGATGAGCTTGTGCGTGGTGTAGTTACGTGAGGGAGGGAGACTCGTGTCTTTGCTTAGCTCTTTACACTGAAGAGCAAGAATACATAATTAAGGCGCTCTTGTTAATCATGCAAATATTTTAGTCTAAAACAGCATATGATAGCAGGCATGTGTTCTTTATTAAACAAAAAATGAATATGTGCTTTTGTGCTCACACTAGGCAGTAGCGAGGATGAGGTGGAAGGGTTTGGGATGGGGATGGTTGTGGTCGGAAATTTGTTTCCTTTTTAAAGATTGTGGGAGACATACATTTTGAAACTTTAGATATATATATATGTGTATGTGTGTATTAATGTGTGTGTTTGAAAGATTGATGAAAAATTTACAAAGTTTGACCAGAAATGTATTATTTGAATTTGTTTTAATCCGCATAGTAGGCTTTTTTTGATCGCGTTCGAACTTTGAAGACTCGATCAAGAAAGTGGGACAGGGGTCATTGTTTTTTTTTTTTTTTTTTTTTTTTTTTTTTTTTTTTTTTTTTTGTTTTTTTTATTTTTTTTTTTTTATCTTTGTTGTTTTTTGTTTTTTTTTCAAATCTCTGCAGAGGTTCCCAAACTTTTTGTTCCTCAGTACCCCTTAGGCTTTTTATAGGTTCCCATGTACCCCTAACACTAAAAATTAAGCTTAATAGTAAAAAAGGACATTTTAATATTTTGATATTTTAAGTTTATAAGAGTCTGCATGTTTAGATTACATAGGCATCTTAAATGATGAAAACAGAAATAAAGCAATTACTAAGGTAACTGATATTTTGATCCAGCACATACAATACATACCTTTTTATTATTATTATCCAAAACATTAATGAACAAAACTCAGGTATTCTTATTTTAATGCATCGCACTAACTCAACATAAATGGATCACTACCAATTCAACACACATTCAGTCCTGCAGATAAGGCAGAAACAGGGAAAAAAATGTTAATGCACTCTAGTATGGAGACAGAATTATTGATAACAATTGTAACCAAATCTAAACAGAACTAGTGAGATGGGTGAGCTTGTTTTTTAGCAACAAGCTCACTGATACGAGGGGAAACTTTAGCAATTGCACAACGAAGATCATGTTCAGGTGTGTTGAGTTTTGATCTGTATTTTGATTTGATACCTAACAGTACTGAAAATGCCGACTCACAAAGCCATGTTGATGGAAATACCAACAGTGCTCGAATAGCAGGTTCAGCAATCTGTCTGTATGAGTTTCTCATTGAAAACCAAAAACCACACAGATTTTTCTCAGAGTAAACATGTAATGCAGAATCATCATGTTGCATTTCTACCAACTCCTCCTGCCTACCTGTCCCAGCCTGCAACACCTGAGCATCTGTACTGAAAGGATTCCTAAGATATACAAATTCATCTCCATCAAGGCTTGGAAAATAACTATTAATTTCTTCCTCCATCTTCATAAGATGCTCAGTGACTAATCCTGTGAACTTGTCAGTCTTAGATCGTGGATTTTGATCTATATATTCTGTTACATTACTAAACATAGCCAAGGTATCAGACTGAATGTTTCCCCTCCACAGTCGAAGTTTTGCAATGAATGCTTTGAGTTTAGCTATACTGCCACAAACTGTTACATCTCTTCCTTGGAGACTCTGGTTTAGCATATTTAGAGCATCAAAAATATCCACAAGATAAGCAAGGTTAAGCATGAAGTAATGATCCTTCAAGGAAGTGACGAAATCTTCACACTTGTGGGAATGTTGAAAAAATTCTAGCAATTCTCCATGAAGCTCATAAATACGTTTTGTGACACTTCCTCGGGAAAGCCAACGTACATCAGTATGGAACAGAAGTACACTGTGATTACCATCAAAATCTTCACACAATAGTTTGAATAATCGGCTGTTAAGAGCACTCCCTTTTACATGGTTAACCATCTTGACCACCAGTGATAACACACTGGCTAGTTCAGCAGGAAGAACCTTGCATGACAAAACAAACCGATGTATTGTAAGGTAATGTCGAGGGGAAGCCCGAAAAATCACCCGCCGAAGCGGCGGATGGCGGCTTAGGGCCGAAAGGAAGAGGGAGGGGGCCCGTTCACTTCCCCGTGGGGAGACTTATTCGTCCCACACCCCAGGTACAAGTCCCAATTAAGATGGGTCTGGTTACGTGCGTTCGCCACCTCTATTTACAAACGCCCGTGATAAAATAATAAAAGCATGAGAAATAAGGTCAAATGGACTGACGTAAAAAGGAGTTTAAAAAGTAAATTAATAAAAGTATCAAAAACATAAAAAGAAAGGCAAGACTCCTTCAAAAGTAACAAATTAAAAGGAACATTTGTGAGGGCATCTCTGGCTGGGCTGGCCAGTAACGTATTTATGTCTTCTAAGTAATCACACAAAGCACGTCCAGCAATTATCCCTATCTGGCATGTAAAAGGGTCAAACACAACCTTTCTTTGCTGCTCCAGCGTCGCCACAGGGAAATCCAGGGTAATCCAGGGGGTAAGTACACAAACACCGAGTCCAGAGACAACTCCCGTTCTGGGTTTATTTGGAGCGCTTTTTATACAGATCGTAGGCGCCAACGTGGCAACAAATTATTTTACAATAAAAGTAATCACATCTCATAAAATATATATAATTACAAAAAAGGTTTAATTAAAAGTAAATACAGGTAAAAGTCATGTAAAAAGGATACAAAATGGCAAAGTAAAATAAAATAAAATAATGAACACAAAAATCCACGTAACTTATCAATAAAACACTTAGTATAAATTATAAAACAAAGCGCAAAAATAGAACATAATTACAACGTAATGTTAAATACAAATGGATCACTTGAAAGACGTCCTACTAATTAATAAGGTGCGAAATAAGACTGGTGACGTGGCAGATCGAAAGTAAAAAATGAGAAATTAAAAATCCACAGTTCAAAAGACAAGTAAAAGCAAAAATAAATAATAAAATCAGTAAGTATTTAAGAATTAAAGTATTTAATACAACAAATAAAATCAATTATAATAAAAGAGTTTAATAAGAGTCGTGGTGGGAATTTCCATTACGAAAATAAATAGTTATAAAACTAATTCAGTAAAATTATGTAAAAAAATAAAAAAGGTAGATATAAAATACCCATCCACAGCTAAGACGTACGTAAAAGTTGGTAAGAACTTAATAAAAATCGATAAAAAGAGAATTGTTCAGCAGTCTTATCCGCGCGAGGGTTCGAACCCCTCGAAAACACAATGAGGAACTTATTGTATAAAACATATAAAAACCATTTATTTGTACAAAATAAATTACATGGTCTTGCAGCAATAAGTAGTGTATTGTTTGCGTGGGCAGAATCATCTCCGAAGTGCTTGAGTGCCGCCTCACAGTTACCTTAATTTCAAGTAAGGATTCGGATTCGGGATTCGGGATTCGGGATTAGGCAGAGGGGAGGGTAGGGGAGTAGGGTACAGGAGGAGGCGAGTAGGAGAGTGTAAGCGAGAGAAACAGAACGAAAACAAGTGAAACGGTAAGTCGAGAGGGGATAAGGAGGAAAGCAAGCAGAAGGCAAGAGAAGAGAAGAGATAGAATAGACAGAAAAAGAAAGGGAGAAGTTAGAACGAAAGTAAAAGTGGAGAGTCAAGAACAGGCGTTAGCGAATGAAGATAAAGGAAAATGAAGAACAAAAAGATGAACGAAGGAGAAGGAGTGTGGAAAGTGTGTGAGTGAGAGAAATCGAGGGAATAAACAGGAAAGACGGAAGCTAGTGAGAGGGTAGGAATAGACCGAGTTACAGATAGTAAGAAGATGAGAAAAAGTGGAAAGTGAAAAGGGAAGATAGCAAGAAAGGTTCTGACCGATGAAAAGGAATAAGGAAGGAGTACAAGGGAAAGAAAACGGGGGCAAGTGAACAGAAACGAATAAAGAAAAGGAGAGAATAGGGAGACAAGAAGAAGTAGGGAAGAGAAAACGAGGGGCATAAAAGATAAGGATAGGGAAGGTATATAGACATAAGCTGTAGTGGAAAGAGGAGTAGGTATGAATGCTAGTAAAGGGGAAACTATGAAAACGAGGTAAGGACGAGGAAAGCGGTAAAAGGGGAGACTAAGGAATAAGGGCATGGATCAGGATAAGGGGGGGAGGGGGTAGGAGGTCGGAGACCTCACAGTATCATGCAATGCATAAATGTCACATGAGGTGCTACTTCCATGACACGAGCTCTAAAACCAGACTTTCGCCCCAACATTGCTGGTGCCCCATCAGTTGTGCATCCTCTCAGATTTTCCCACTTCAAACCATGTTTCTTGAAAAATGAATCTACCACTTGAAAAATATCTTCGCCTTTAGTTGTTGCTTCTAAGGCTGCATTCATTAAGAACTCTTCCTTAATACCTTCATTTCCTACATACCGAGCAAACATTAGTAGCTGAGCACAATTTGTAACATCGGTGGACTCGTCAAGTTGAATTGCAAATCCACTTTCAGACATAGAAATTTCGCTAATCACTTGCTGAAAAATATCAAGTGACATTTCTTCTATTCGTCGTTGCACTGTATTGTTTGACAAGGAGATAGAGTTGAGCTTTTTTTCTGATTCATCTCCAAGGACACAACGCACCATTGGTTTTGCAGCTGGAAGAACAAGGTTTTCCCCAATGGTATGAGCTTTCTTTTGTTTGGCAATCATAAGTGAAACTTCATAAGATGCCTGCACCACTGCACTGTTTTGTTGGAAAATCCTCCCACTTGGATCCAGTCGTTGCTTCTTTAACACTTCTTCTTTACGTTTAAAAAAATTAAGGTCTTTGTCTTAGAACTCTGGATGAGCTCTCTCAAGATGTCGAGTAAGTAGGCTTGGCTTCAATGAGTCATTCCCCAGAGTTTTTTGACACAGTACACACACTGGAATATCCATACCATTGTTTACTACGAATGTAAACCCGAACTGCCACATCTGAAACCAGGTATGTGTATCTACTCTAAGAATTAAATACACATACTAGGTTTCAGATCTGGCCGTATGATGTTTTATGGCACTTTTTGGGTTTATGTTATGTTTCCAATGCAAGGAATAAGAATATAGCTACTGCCACGGAAAGTACATGGCAAGAAAATTAACATCACTTTGTATATATTAATATTAGATATTTATGTCTTTTCATTGTTTTTCTTAATTGTATGTATAGAACTTTTAATGCAACACTGTCTTACAACAAGGATATGGAGAGTTAGTATCGAGAAACGTTTTCACACTTTCACTAGCTATAGTCACTCAGTGAGGCGTGAGCCGCCAGGCACTGACGCGTCGATAAACACGTCCTGTACCAGTCATTTCTAGATTGGTACAGGTAGTCCTACAGATCTACACTGCAATATCAAGCCATGTGAGGTTTATAATAGTAAAAACAAATGGTATTACCTTACACCCAAGAAATTTCAATAAAGGTGGTGCTAATCAACACAAAGAAAATGAGAAAAGTGCAATCTGAGTGCAGATTACAACACCATGTATTGTGCAAGTAATTGTTTCCTTCAGACCAAATGTACCCCCTGAAACGTGCAAATGTACCCCTGGGGGTACATGTACCCCAGTTTGGGAACCCCTGATTCTATTGCTTTTAGGACTCATTTCTGAAGGTCCAGACAAGCCATGAGTGCAAATTGAGAAACTGCATAACCAGCTTAATATATTGTGTTGTATGATTTATCATGAGTTGTCCTATTCATTGGCGGAAACTTGGGTCATGGTCAAAAAGTTGGACAAGAAGAAAGTTTGAAGTTAGTCAGGACGGGTTGATAGGAGTTCGACTGAGGTTCTTGTATCTGGGAGGTGGGAAGTCGCAGCATCCAGCTGCAGTGAATGTAGTATTATCCGTTTAGTTTAGGAGAGTAGTATGTCCTAATTTCTTGAATTTTAGTGGTATATATTGCTAGAAAACAGAACTCGAAAGGCTAGACAAAGCATATGTAAACACGAAGACCATGAATGTGTGTGGACTATGATTCAAATGCGCGACTTTTCGTCACATTAGAGTTTTATCATTGAAAATCCGAAACTCTCGTAGTATTGATACAAACGACTTTCCTCAGGATACATAAATTGATCCCACATATTCGTTACAAAGCTTTCAATTATGTGATTCGATGTATATCTCTCTCTTTCTTTTGGATAACACTATTCCTCTTTGCTCTCTCTCTCTCTCTCTCTCTCTCTCGCTCCCTTCCTTTCTCTCCCTCTCTCTCTATCTATCTCTTAAAAAAATTATATATATACAGTATACCAGGATCCGAAAATTTGGCTGGCTAATATTTGTTTCTCTTTCTCCCTCCATGAAAACTTCTGGGAGAATTTTCCTCAAAGTTTCTGTGGATCTTGAACTTACGCAAACATCATTGTGTCACCGGCATACCTAAGTCTACGTCCTCTTCCTCTTCTTCTTCCTCTCTTATATCTCTGCTCGGGCGGAAATTTAAAATTCCAAATTCAAGAAGTAAGGAAAATAGAAAAGACTAAGGTAGAGATGTGAATCAATATATGATTAACAAAACACGAGAAAGAGAACCGGGAGGCGGGTCGAAATAAGAGATTACTCCAGATTGTAAAATTATAACAAAAAGGATATTGTTATTCTCGACAAAGTGTCAAAGCCCTGTGCAATCCAACATTTTACTGAACTATACACAGATCACCCACACACCGGTCACTGTTGCGAGAAATCAACATTTGCGTGAACAAGGTCGAAGTTCTCGAGCTGCTCGTGCACACCTCGTTCGTTCGCCAGAAAATTGTAATTGGTGTGTGGGCGGAATCCTGTTCCGGAGAATGTATAGTTGTTGAATGATCTCCATATCGTTTTTTTGATAAGGAGAGCTTTGCTCAGTAAGCTGAAAGATTTTGACAACAACATTTGGGTAAAAGAGCTTAACCTTTCAGAATTTCTAATATGAGCATACACATATATACATATATATAAAGAGAAAGACACACACACACACATACACACACACAAACAGATACACACATCAAACTTAGCGTGCATAAGTTGTTGTAGGCATTAATAAGATAATAAATTATTATTATGCAAAGTAGAATTCATGGGAAGGCGCGCAGGGAAAAGAGTTCACTGGCCTGGTCTCGGTTCGTCCTAAGAGAACCGTGAACCGTGAAGCACCGTTGCACGATATCGTAATGTGCGAACCGGGGTGACACGACGGTGCTAACTG
>BOPN01009716.1:5000-12500 GCA_017312705.2 Penaeus japonicus
TTCTTTTATCCATTTTTCATCTATCAATATCTCATTTTATTACATTTTCTCTTTTGATTTTGGGGAATTATTTTGATTGATTAGCTATTGACAGTTAAAAACTGGAAACAAATATGATGAAAATATCTTACAAGTAATGGCAAAAAGAGAAACTAAACCGAAAACGCCCTTTTCGATCTCGGAATATCTTATTCTTAAATGATATAAAGAACAATTCCTGGAAGCGATTTCAGAAACATTAAAAATAACAAATGTGTAATGAGTCAAGAGTGAGAGAGGAGAGAGAAAAAGAAAAGAGGGAGGAGAGTGAAAGAGAGAGAGATAGAAAAAAGTGAAGAGAAGAGAGAGAAAGCAGAAAGAGAGTGAGAGAAACGCAGAGAGAGAGAGAGAGTCTAAAGATGTGTCTATGTGTGTCGGCTTTTTCTGTATGTAATTTGGGGAATCATATGACTGACTTTTGAGAGCAAGAATTATAATTTCTGGTGGATTGACACTGATAGTACATAAAAGGAAAATGAGAGAAATAGAAGAAGGAAAAGGGATAAGAAATCAAAAAGTCAAAGAAGAGGAAGAAAAGGAAAAATCTAAATGCTACAAAAATAAATAGATAAATGAGGAAGAAGAAGAGAGGAAAGCAGGAAGGTCGTAATGAAAGATTCCTTTGCTTCTAGATCTGAGAATTCCTTGCTGTGAAAAAAATGGAGCAGAATTAAAAGCGATTTAGCTCTGAAACATTTTAGGAACTGATCCACTGATCTTTTCTAATACTTAATATTATGAAGAGAGAGAGAGAGAATGAGAGTGAGTGAGAGAGAGAGGAGAAAGGAGAAAGTGAGAAAGCTAGATAGGAGAAAGGAGAGAGAGAGAGAGGGAAGGGAACGGCTAGAAAAACGACAGGTCGGGGTGAGTGCTGAGAGCGGAGGGAACGGCTAGGAAAACGATAGGTCTGGGTGAGCGCTGAGAGCAGAGGGAACAGCTAGGAAAACAATAGGTTGGGGTGAGCCCTGAGAGCGGAGAGAACGGCTAGAAAAACGATAGGTCGGGTTGAGCACAGTGAGCAGAGGGAAGAGCTAGGTTGGGGTGAGCGGGTGACTGGAGGGAATGGCTAGGAAAATTACAGGTCTGGGTGAGCGGAGAGAATGGCTAGGAAAATAGGAGCTCGGGGTGAGTGCTGAGAGCAAGGGGAACGGCTAGGAAAACAACAGGTCGGGATGAGCGCTGAGAGCGAAGAGAACGGCTAGGAAAAGGACAAGTCGGGGTGAGTGGAAGGAATGTCTAGGAAAACAACAGGTCGGGTAAGCACTGAGAGCGGAGGGAATGGCTAGGAAAATGACAAGTCAGGGTGAGCGGGAGGAACGGCTAGCAAAACAACAGGTCAGGGTAAGCACTGAGAGCAGAGGGAACAGCTAGGAAAATAACAAGTCGGGTTGAGCGGAAGGAACGGCTAGGAAAACAACAGATCAGGGTGAGCACTGAAAGCAGAAAGAATGGTTAGGTAAATGACAAGTTGGGGTGAGCAGAGGGAACGGCTAGGAAAACAATAGGTCGAGATGAGCGCTGAGAGCAGAGGGAACGGCTAAGAAAAGGACAGGTCGGGGTGAGGACTGAGAGCGGAAGGAACGCCTAGGAAAACGATAGGTCGGGGTGAGCCCTGAGAGCGGAGAGAACGGCTAGAAATACGATAGGTCGGGTTGAGAGCTGAGAGCGGAGGGAACGGCTAGGAAAACGATAGGTCGGGGTGAGCGCTGAGAGTTGAGGGAAGGGCTAGGAAAATTATAGGTCGGGGTGAGCGCTGAGAGCGGAAGGAACGGCTAGGGAAATAATAGGTCAGGGTGAGCACTGAGAGTGGGGAGAACAGCTAGGAAAACGATAGGTAAGGGTGAGCGCTGAGAGCAGAGGGAACGGCTAGGAAAACGATAGGTCGGGGTGAGCGCTGAGAGTGAGGGGAACGGCTAGGAAAATTACAAGTCAGAGTATGTGCTGAGAGTGGAGGGAACGGCTAGGAAAACAACAGGTCAGGGTGAGCGCTGAGAGTGGAGGGAATGGTTAGGTAAAGGACAAGTTGGGGTGAGTAGAGGGAATGGCTAGGAAAACAACAGGTCGGGCGCTGAGAGCGGAGGGAACGGCTAGGTAAATGACAAGTCGGGGTGATCAGAAGGAACGGCTTGGGAAACAACAGGTCAGGGTGAGTACTTAGAGCGGAGGGAATGGTTAGGTAAAGGACAAGTTGGGGTGAGTAGAGGGAATGGCTAGGAAAACGACAGGTTGGGGTGAGCGCAGAGAGTGGAGGAAACTGCTAGGTCGGGGTGAGCACTGACAGCAGAGGGAATGGCTAGAAAAACGACAGGTTGGGGTGAGCGCAGAGAGTGGAGGGAACGGCTAGGAAAACGATAGGTCGGGGTGAGCGCAGAGAGTGGAGGGAACGGCTAGGAAAACGACAGGTCGGGGTGAGCGCAGAGAGCAGAGGGAATGGCTAGGAAATCGACAGGTGAGAGTATGTGCTGAGAGCAAAACGACAGGCCGGAGTGAGCGCAGAGAGCCACAGACACAGCGGCATTCATAGCAGGGTGATCAGCACCAGTCTCACCCTTCGCCAATCTCCCAGAGGCCGTCTGTGACATCGCTGCAGTGTCCTCTGCTTCCAAGCATCACTAATGACGACGGCGAGACGCGAAGCGGCTGGGGACCGGAAGGCACCGTGACTATATCCTCTCCTCTTTATGTTTTCGAGAGGTCGTCCATTAGCACTGCAAATGAGCTTTTCCTGGATCAAACACTTATGCACTCGCCGGCACACGCCTCGCCGGACAGTCGGCCAGGCATGGAGCGAGGACATGCGTTTGTCAAAGTAGGTGTTGTCCAGTTAGTACACCTGGTAAGAGTTGAGACGTTAAAGGAATCAGTGGTTGGTTACTTCCTTTCGTTCTCTCTCACTCTTTATATATCCATTAATCTCTCTCTTGTTTATGATTGATTGGTTGATTAAACAATAGAGTGATTGATTCAATGATTCAATGCTATGAACAAAAATAGATTTATGGTTATTTATTACGCAAACTTCCAGACACTTTTCCCTGCCTATTGCCTGTCTGTGATAGGTTCTTAGCCCTCGTTTCTCGTGATTTTATTCCTGACACATAATAGACTAGACAATAAAAGTTTTCATAGCAAATGCATATATTAAGCGTCACAGTCGTACTACTTACGGGCATTTGTAAGAGCAAAATAAAAATTATTACGCATATATGCCAACATCTTAGAAATGTGGAATTATACCGGCGGTATCATTCCTCTTCTCAGAACTATCCGACGATGTATTTGTCAAATATGTGACGGAACATGCTTCGTTGTACATATATATACATACATATACATATCAAGGCTCACATGATGCATACATCCACGCAACCATACTTAAATACACACACAAACACTCAGACACACTGGTAACACAAACACCCATTCATACCATACACTAACTTCAGCTTGGCACTTGTAGCCGCCCCTATCCCTCAGATATAAAACAACAACAACAGCATGTATACATACATTCCTGTGTGTGTGTGTGTGTGTCTGTATGAGTATGCGAGTGTGTGTCTGTGTGTGTGTGTGTGTGTGTCTGTCTGTATGAGTATGTGAGTGTGTGTGTGTCAGTGTGTATGTGTGTGATGCATGCTCGCATTTACCAATTTTGTGGGTTCCTCTTTCGTTGATGTTGGTTCTGAGGATGACGCAAATCTCAGGGTCATGACACTTTCATGACACTTAAAATGACACTTCCATCACAGCAGATTCTTCTTTATGGCAACTTGCATCACATGACAGCTTTCTTTCATGTTATTTTCATGGCACCCAGAAATGAAGAATGGTTAATGGCCACTCCCATGAGAGATCTTGGAGGTATAAGAGAAAATATATAGTACTAATCATTATCATGATAATAGTGATGGTGACAATGATGATAATGATGATGATAATGATAATATTAGTAACAATAATGATAATGAAAGTGATAATAATAAGAGCTACAAAAATATACAGCTAATGATAATAATAAAACAATAAAAAAACATGGTAATGTAGATAAGGATGATATTGATAATGATAATCGTAATCATAATAACAAAAAAGAAAATGGTAATAACAATAACACTGATGTTAATAACGATAATGATAGTAGTAGAAATAATAATGATACTAAGAATGATAAGAGTAAGCATAATGGTAATAAATACAGCAACGATAATACTGATGATGATGATAAGTAATAGTGATAATGATAATGTTTATAATCTTAATAATGATAATAAGGATAGTAATGATAATGATAAGAAGAACGATATAAGAACGATAAGAACAACAACAATAATAATAACAATAATAATGACGATGTGATGATAATGATAATCATAACTATAATCATAATGATAACAATATTAATAACAGTAATGATGATAATAAAAATGATAATAATAATAATATTATTGATTATAATGATAACTATGATAATAACAATAATAATAATAATAATGATAATAATAATTATAATAATAATGATATCATCATAAGATAGATAAGAAATGTATTGTCCCTGGCGTTGCAGTTCCTGGTGATGTTACAGTCCACCACAGAGAGAGAGAGAAGGTTGAGTAATCCCAAGACTTGAAGAGAACAATTGCGAGGCAGTGGAACAGGAGGAACACGGAGGTGGTCCCGATTCTGGCTGCTGCTTTGGAGTGTCTCTCGAAGACTCTTCAGAAATGGATGAACATATTTGTTAAGATTAGTGAAACAACGATGCAAAATTCTGCCTCTTTGGAAACAGAAAGGATTTTAGGAAAAGTTATGGAACCTCAGAATAAAAAGAACCTTTGGTCTTTTTTCAGTTGTTATGGTTCGCTCATAGGGTTATTAATGACGGTAATGTGCCCAGTCACAAAATAAAGCTAATGATAGCAACGATAATAATATCAATTGTAATAAAAATAACAATAGTAATAGAAATGACAATAATAGTAATAATAATAGTGATAATGATGATAATCATTATGAGGATGTCAACCTTCACAACGATGCCGTTAGTAATATCGATGATAATAACGATAATCGCGAAAGCAGAGATTCTAATAATAATAATCCTAATAAAAGCAGTGAAAATAAAACGTAGATAACTCTATTCTTCATTATAGCTCTCTTCATACATCACTGTAGTGACTACCTTAAAGTTCAATAGGAAGTAAGGTAAAAAGAAACGCTGAATGCATATATGAAAAATGTATATCTCTCTATCACTTTTTACCAACGGAAACTACTTTCTGATAACTCATAAAGAAATAAAAGACAGAGGAATAGCGAATGAGAAGAGAAAAACTGATAAAGAATAATTGATGAGAAATAGAAAAGGATAAATATAGAGAAGGAACAAGAGCTGATAAATTAATAGAAAAAAAAAACTGTTCAAAGTTCAAAACCAATATCAATTTCAGTCTCCAATCAAGAACACATTAGAGGAAAGAAGAAACCCATCACGCTAGAACACGCAAGAACAACAAAAGAACACACGCGGCAGAACATAGATAAAATTCCCCCCCATCCCCCTTCCTCCTTCTCTTTCCCCTTAGCCTGTTATGGATATATCGTGGCCTTTTGATGGTTAATAAACCATGATGGGAATGATAAAAATAATGAAATGTGCGTGTATGTGAGTGAGGGAGTGGCATGGAGGGAGGGAGAGAGAGAGATAGAAAAAGAGAGAGTGAGAGAGAGAGAATAAGTGTGTGTAAGGGAGAGCAAGACAGAATTACAATACTACTCTGTCTTTATAAATATAGTAAATCTAATGTGCAATAGACTGAAATAGGCATAATGAATATACAACATACACATGATAGAGGATGATATACTTGTATCATGTTGATCATATATTTAAAGACTTGATGTCATTGAAAATCTAAATGTTCTTTTAATCTAGTTTGAAATTGCTGAAGTTAGTGGTCTCTAATATTCAAAAGGAGCAAGTTCCAGGACATGTATCTGCCTTTGTCGTGCCCCTATTTCCGTAAGCAATATTTTGACATTCAAATGAAAATTGCAGGGGCAGCAATAGCCCAGTGAACGATTTCTGTGAATGACATGAAAAAGTGCATATTTATCATGATGCATTTGTATTGTGCGTTTAGCAATTTAGATTTGCTTATGTGTGGGGTAATGCAGTTGAACTTCCTAACATTGGCTATTGCAACTCTTGCAGTAAAGTTTTTTTCTTTTATGCGCTCTCTGCATCTGGTACCTGCTAGTTGAACTAGAGTTTTCACAACAGTATTTTTTTTTTTTTTTTTTTTTTTTTTTTTTTTTTTTTTTTTTTTTTTTTTTTTTTTTTTTTTTTTAAGTAGGGATATATTACAAATGCTCGGTATCATGTCGTTGCCTCCGAATTCTTCGGTTGTTTCAATAGAAAGTTTAGCTGTTTTGAGGATACATTGTATTTTATTATTATTATTATTATTATTATCTATTATGCGGCCACAGGTGTCAAAATATCCTTTTGTTTATGCGAGTTCTTTGAAGTATTCGTTATTGAGGTATTAAGTTATTTATAGAGTCACAATAAAGAAATTTTGGGTCTAATATAAATCCTTGCGGAACACCATACTGTATTCGTTGTTTTGACAACATATTCTCGCACCGACGGGTTGTAGTGTCAATATGTATCGATTTCGTTATTTCTTAGTTTGCCAAGAAGAATAACACGGTTGCACACAAAGTGTTGGAAAGGCCGTGTAACGTAGACAAGTTTAACTGATTATTGTTTATGTTAGTGTTCTTCAAACCTTTATCACCGCAACCCAATTTGGGTTCATCTATTGCCCTCGCACCCCTATCGAATAATATTAAACACTAATCCTGTATCTGTATGGAAAACGGTTAATTTATTTTTGTTTTGTTTGTTTAGTTTTGTTTTTATGGTAACGTACATTATCAATTAATACATGAAATCATTTTTATCTTATACGTTTTCTTAATTTATCTATTTTGCATTTCTTTTTAATGAGACGCAGAGGCTCACTGAACACATTATCATCTTCATCATCATTATCATCGTAGTTAATATTAGCATTACTGTTATTAGAATCATTATTATTATCAGGATCATTGATATTGTAATTATCATCTTCATTATTAGCATTAGCATTGTCGGTGTGTGTGTTTGTGTTCAAGTATAAAAATGCGATTGTATTAATGTGTTTGTTTCTGCGTGTGTATGCGCAGAATGTACTGTATGCAGTAGGAGTTAAAACTCTCCGACCCCAAAATGTGTTTTTAATATTTCCGAAGCACCTCAACCCCCGAAATATACAGTCCGACCAGCAGTAAGTGATAAAGCATATAAATAACTAGGAATGCATGCGGTAAGAAAAAAGACACGAAGAGCCTCGAGAAGCACAAGTCTAACGCACGGAAAAAAAACCTTTTACACGACTTGAATATTTACAATAGTGC
>BOPN01009716.1:17500-27500 GCA_017312705.2 Penaeus japonicus
AATCAATCATAAACAAGAGAGAGATTAATGGATATATAAAGAGTGAGAGAGAACGAAAGGAAGTAACCAACCACTGATTCCTTTAACGTCTCAACTCTTTACCAGCAGGTACTAACTGGACAACACCTACTTTGACAAACGCATGTCCCTGCCCATGCCTAACACCGTCCGGCGAGGCGTGTGCCGGCGAGTGCATAAGTGTTTGATCCAGGAAAAGCTCATTTGCAGTGCTAATGGACGACCTCTCGAAAACATAAAGGGGAGAGGATGGCGTCACGGAGCCTTCCGGTCCCCAGCCGCTTCGCGTCTCGCCGTCGTCATTAGTGATGCTTGGAGGCAGAGGACACTGCAGCGATGTCACAGACGGCCTCTGGGAGATTGGCGAAGGGTGAGACTGGTGCTGATCACCCTGCTATGAATGCCGCTGTGTCTGTGGCTCTCTACGCTCACCCCGGCATGTCGTTTTCCTAGTCGTTCCCTCCGCTCTCAGCGCTCACCCCGACCTGTCGTTTTCCTAGCCGTTCCCTCCACTCTCAGCGCTCACCCCGACCTGTCTTCTCTAGCCGTTCCCTCCACTGTCTGCGCTCACCCCGACCTGTCGTTTTCCTAGCCGTTCCCTCCACTGTCTGTGCTCACCCCGACCTGTCGTTTTCCTAGCCGTTCCCTCCACTGTCTGTGCTCACCCCGACCTGTCGTTTTCCTAGCCGTTCCCTCTCCATCGTCTGCGCTCACCCCGACCTGTCGTTTTCCTAGCCGTTCCCTCCACTGTCTGCGCTCACCCCGACCTGTCGTTTTCCTAGCCGTTCCCTCCACTGTCTGTGCTCACCCCGACCTGTCGTTTTCCTAGCCGTTCCCTCCACTGTCTGCGCTCACCCCGACCTGTCGTTTTCCTAGCCGTTCCCTCCACTGTCTGCGCTCACCCCGACCTGTCGTTTTCCTAGCCGTTCCCTCCACTGTCTGCGCTCACCCCGCCCTGTCGCTTTCCTAGCCGTTCCCTCCACTGTCTGCGCTCACCCCGACCTGTCGTTTTCCTAGCCGTTCCCTCCACTGTCTGCGCTCACCCCGACCTGTCGTTTTCCTAGCCGTTCCCTCCACTGTCTGCGCTCACCCCGCCCTGTCGCTTTCCTAGCCGTTCCCTCCACTCTCTGCGCTCACCCCGCCCTGTCGCTTTCCAGCTGTTCCCTCCACTGTCTGCGCTCACCCCGACCTGTCGTTTTCCTAGCCGTTCCCTCCACTGTCTGCGCTCACCCCGACCTGTCGTTTTCCCAGCTGTTCCTCCACTGTCTGCGCTCACCCCGCCCTGTCGCTTTCCTAGCCGTTCCCTCCACTGTCTGCGCTCACCCCGACCTGTCGTTTTCCTAGCCGTTCCCTCCACTGTCTGCGCTCACCCCGCCCTGTCGCTTTCCTAGCCGTTCCCTCCACTCTCTGCGCTCACCCCGACCTGTCGTTTTCCTAGCCGTTCCCTCCACTGTCTGCGCTCACCCCGCCCTGTCGCTTTCCTAGCCGTTCCCTCCACTCTCTGCGCTCACCCCGACCTGTCGCTTTCTTAGCCGTTCCTCCACCTGTCTGCGCTCACCCCGCCCTGTCGCTTTCCTAGCCGTTCCCTCCACTGTCTGCGCTCACCCCGACCTGTCGTTTTCCTAGCCGTTCCCTCCACTGTCTGCGCTCACCCCGCCCCGTCGCTTCTAGCCGGTTCCCTCCACTCTCTGCGCTCACCCCGACCTGTCGTTTTCCTAGCCGTTCCCTCCACTGTCTGCGCTCACCCCGCCCTGTCGCTTTCCTAGCCGTTCCCTCCACTCTCTGCGCTCACCCCGACCTGTCGTTTTTCTAGCCGTTCCCTAGTTCATAAAAGTATAAACCTCACTCAAGTCATAAATAAGCCAACTAGGCTAACTCCCATCTATGCAACACTTATAGATCTTTGACACAACACGCCAGATATAATTACTAATTTTAAAGTAGAGCCCAGCCCTGTGGCTGATCATGAACTTATTTCTGCTACACTTAATATCAGCAACCCAAAATAACAACCAGTTTTTCAAACGTTTCGGTGTCTTAAGAATTACAACCAAGAAGATTTTTGTAATTCATTAACAGACGAGGCCCCCTACTTCAACAGTATTCTGCACACTGATGATGTAAGTATGCAAATAAAGATTCTAAATGACATCTTTCTAAAATGTTTGAACAGTTACGCACCAATAGTTACGAGAAAAATAACCAGGCCTTCAGCCCCTTGGATCACCGATGATGTTAAATCTGTAATGAAAACTAGAGACGAGCTTAAGAAAAGTATTAAGCATGATAGATTTAACATGACCTTGCGTAGCCATTATAAAGAAAAGAAAAAACAAGTGAAATTGCTTATCGAGAAAGGTAAAAAAGAACACTATAGAGAAGCATTCCAAAGTAAAAGAAGTGATATTAGCTCTGCTTGGAAAACTATCAAGAAAATAATTCCAAATGCTAAGAGTAGTTCAAAGCATATATTTTTTTTGCAAATGTTGGCAAATATGCTTACGAAAAATCACAAGCAAACCTGCATGATGCTGATGTTGAAAGAAGCTTACCCTTTAATACAAGTTCCAATAATTGTTTTAGACTTGAGCCTGTGGATTGCAATACTATAATTTTAACTGTAAAATGCATGAAGGAAGCTAACTTCGTGTCGCAGGATTTCATTTCGCTTCATCAGAGAATCACCTAGCATTTGTTTTTATCTCACCATCATCATAAACACTTCCATTGCCACCAACACATTTCCCGACTTATGGAAGACCCTCTCAGCGTCATTCCCCTCTACACGAAGGCGGTGACATCGACGATATTAATAACTATCGTCCAATCTCTTTGCTACCAATATTTTCTAAAATATTAGAAAAAATTGTAGCCAATCAGCTAATATCATTCTTGGAGTCTAAAAGACTCTTAGCAAACAGTCAGCATGGTTTTCGACAGAAGCTCTCAACAGAGACCGCTCTTCTTAAAATGACTAATGAAATATACAATGATATGGACAATAAGAAAATATCACTCCTCATAGTCTTAGACTTAAGCAAGGCCTTTGACAGTGTAAGTCATGATATCCTCATAAAAAAAATGCATGAAGCTCAACATAGATCCTCGTTGGTTCCGAGATTATCTGGTAAACAGATCTCAGTCTGTAAGACTTCAGAACGTTGTGTCCTCATCTAGTAATGTCTCCTTTGGTGTTCCTCAAGGATCGGTACTAGGCCCTATTCTTTTTTCAATTTACGGCAATGATCTATCAGAGAGTTTGCCAAGTAGCTGTGTAGTTCAATATGCAGACGACACGCAGCTTCTCCTGGACGGAAATATTGAATGCATATTAAAATTAGTAGAAAGAGCAGAAAATCTTTTATCGACTGCTAAAGCATACTTTCAGAGGAATGGCTTATTATTAAATGAGAAGAAAACTCAGTGTATGTTTATCGGCTCACGACATTATATTTCACAATTGCAGAATGATATTGTTATAAATTTTAATGAATATCCTTTAATACCTTGTAACGTTGTTAAGAACTTGGGAGTATACTTTGATCAACATATGTTTTTTAATATTCATATAGATAGAATGTGTAGAAAAGTAATGGGCACGCTTATATATCTCAATAGAATAAAGGACTACTTTGAAACTCCCACTCGAATCATTATTGTAAAATCACTTGTTCTTAGCATCATAAATTACTGTTCGAGAGTTTGGGGATACAAGCTCCTTTTCTGTTTTTAAAGGCAGGCTGAAGAAATATCTGCTATCAAAACAGAAAGACTCTTCAGTATAAAATGATTTCTGCCAATTTAGATATGGCAATTATTATTGTTCTAATTTCTGTAAAAATGTCTAATTGTTCGCACAGTGAAAGATACTTTATATAATACCCTAAGATGTTTTATTACTTTATTCTTTTGTACATTATTTAAATAACATAGGTGAATGTTCTCGTTTAATCTCTATTATCTCAGCCCTTATGGAATTATATTGTAAATAAGAATGTTTTAATATGCTTATGTACATTACAAATTGAAATTTGTGCAATACCTTACATATACTGTTATTAAAATGTGTAACTTATATCTTTACATTTATTCTATAGTGCCATATATAATATATATCATTATAAGTTTCTAATGTTATACAATTCAGACTGAATTGTATTATTGTATTGTGATATTTTAAATTGTAAACTTTTATTTTATGAGCATACAAATGTACTGAATAACCAATGTAAATTGGAATAAAGATTATTATTATTGTTATTATTACTCTCTCTCTCTTTCTCTCTCTCTTTCTCTCTCTTTCTGAAAGCACTGCACTTTGTACAATGCATTACTTGTAACACCATACCTGAGAACAATTGATTAAGTTCTATTGTCCAATATATATATAAATGTATATGCATCTCCAACTTTTATCTTAAGCTTTCTTTGCTATATTTATAGCCATATTATTATTGTTATTATTACTATTAGTCTCAATGCATTCATATAGCTGTACTAATTATTTTAGTCCTAATGTCTTTGTTCAAGTCTATATATATCTATATCTACGTTTCATGCAGATCGCCCGAGCGCGTCTCGCAATCTTCTGTTGTGTCTAAAACATTTCCCTGTGGAAGCATTCTCGCCTAGACTACACAACCCAGACGAGCCTACGGGCCGGAATATAAACGCTCCCCTTGGTGAATCTCACCAGACAAGGAACACCAGGGACGTATTAAACAAGTCTGTAGTACAGCTGCCAAGAATAAAACCCTGTTAACCTGAACCTTCGTCTGGACTTCTCCTCGCTACCAAAGTGTCAACCTGAGAACGAGACTCTGTCAAGAAACGCCTGTTGACCGCACCTGTCGGCCACTTACACTCTCACTCTCTCCCTCTCTCTCCCCCCCCCTCTCTCTCTCTCTCTTTCTCTCTCTCTCTCTCTCCCTCTCTCTCTCTCACACTCTCTCTCTCTCTCTTTTCTCTTTCTCTTTTTCTCTCTCTTTTTTTTTTTCTCTCTCTCTGTCTCTCTCTCTCTCTCTCTCTCTCTCTCTCTCTCTCTCTCTCTCTTTTTTTCTCTCTCTCTTTCTCTTTCTCTCTCTCTCTCTCTCTCTCTCTCTCTCTCTCTCTCTCTCTCTCTCTCTCTCTCTCTCTCTCTCTCTCTCTCTCTCTCTCTCTCTCTCTCTCTCTCTCTCTCTCTCTCTCTCTCTCTCTCTCTTTCTTTTTCTTTTTTCTTTTTCTTTCTCTCTCTCTCTCTTTCTATTTCTCTCTCTCTCTCTTTCTCTCTCTCTCTCTCTCTCTCTCTCTCTCCCTCCCTTTCTCTCTCTCTCTCTCTCTCCCTCCCTTTCTCTCTCTCTCTCTCTCTCTCTTCTCTCTCTTTTTTTTCTCTCTCTCTCCGTAAATGAAACAGTATAATAAAAACAGTGATTCAATATTAGCGTTGACACTATCGGTATGCAAAGCTTTAAATTCATGAGTGTCTAGGTCTGTTTCATGTTCATTTTCTTTCATAATTCTGAAATCAAGTGCAGGTGATGATCTCTTGGTATGGCATGTATTGTTTTGATTCTTTACTTCCTTCTGTCGTTTTTGCTAAGTCTGTATAATTGCAGGGTTTTTTTTCGTTCTATCTCTCCCTCTCTTTCATTCTCTTTATCTGTATTTTTGTCTCCCTATCCCTCTCCTTCTCTCACCCTCGCCTACTTTCCTCCTCCTCATCTCTCTCTCTCTCTCTCTCTCTCTCTCTCTCTCTCTCTCTCTCTCTCTCTCTCTCTGCATATGGATTCTTTATGCTAATGTGTGAAAAAGGGTACACACTTTTTATGTTTTGTATTTTATTATTGTCATGTAAATGATAATGATAATGCGCGCGTTCGCGCATGCGCACTGACTATATGAACAAGGGTTTCATTAGTATCCAGCCAAGATCCCTGACCGAACTGTAAGATCATAACCAAGTACGAATAATTACACATGCACAAGAAATCCTCCCTTCTCATTCCCTCCCTTTATAAGTTTGCGACAAAGGACGCCACTCTCACACTCATGCCCCTCACCCAAGGTCACCTAATGCCCCCGTGACCCAGAGACAAAAGAATTGGAATTTCGTGCTTCAGCTGAACTCGGAACCGGCCGTCAACCGGCATATTTACGGGAACGTGGCCCTTTTTCTCTCGTACATTTTCTTGTTTCAACCTTTTCTTTATTTTTGTTTGTGTTTCTTTGTTCCATTCTTTTAATTCTTGGATTTCTACCTCTTCTTGACATTCCTTTTACTTCGAGAGAGAGACGCGGAGAGGGAATAGATAGAAAGCGTTGTGGTGACGAAGAGGAGAGAGAGGGAGAAAAGGGGCGAAGAAAAACTAGTTGTAGAGGAGATGAAAAAGAGAAGAAAACGACTATATTGGCAGAGAATGTAAAAGAGAATGAGAAAGAGGGAGATAGAAAATACGTCCGGGAGGAGAAAGGGTGTGATGGCTCTTGTTTTCATGACCAGAGCGGGAAACTATATAAAATCGTGATTCTTGTAAACCGTTATTCATCCACTTTTCCAACATATGCAGACGAAATCGTTATCCTGTCCACTTGGTAAAATTCAAAACAATAATGCAAAGTCTGCAGAGTCGTGGCTTAACTAACAATATTGCACTCCTATATCCTTCATCAAATATTTTCCTTCGACGCCTCCCAATTGGCCTCGCACAGCGAGCGAAACAAATGTATGGACATATGGATATTAGAGTGGCTCCTTTTTCGCATGTGTGCATGTTAAGTATGTATGTGTATGTTGATGTACATGAATGTATATATGTTTGTCAAACACGTTTTACTTATTCGAATAACTATGTTTTCACTTGTTTTATCTGTTGACGTCATTTCACTGCACCAACAGCTGATTGCGGCTAATTATATTCTTTATGGTTATGGAAATCCTGCGTCCAGGTGCGGATAGTCACATGAATGAAACCACTAGTAGTTAGAGCAATATTCATTAATCAATAGCATAATCGTTACTGTTAATAGATTAACGCAACCATTAATAACTGTTGATACATTAACACCCTTTCACAGCGTTTGAGGGATTATTATCAATTATATGAAATAATGATAGGAATTAACAACACTATTGTACATTCTATGTATGTAGTCGCTCCGTTTTCTTCCGATGGGTAATGGTATGTATCGAGCGAAGATCATAATTATGATGATGATAATAGTTATTACGATGATGATGATAATAACAGTAATAATGACAATGATAAAATAAAGGAGAGGAAGAAGAATAACAACAGCAACTATGATAATGATAATAATAAGAGTATTGATAATAATAGCAACAATGATATTCATGATAATAACAATGATAATGTAGATGATAACAACAATGATGGTAATAATGATAATGATGAAAATGATAATGATAATAAAAATAATAAGAGTAATCATAATGATAATAATGCCAAATCATATTGATAGTAATGATAAATCATAATGATGAAGATAATAACATCTAAGATGATAATGATAAGGATAAGTATGAGAATAACGAAAATGATAACAATAATGATGACTATAATAGCAATAGCAATGATTATACTGATAAGGAGAGCAGTAATGATAATAATGGCAACATCAATAAGAATTATGATAATGACAGGCTACATGTTTTTGGTACGAGTGGCGAGGCATATCCTTTTCTCGCCCATGTTGTTAATAGGACCAAATGTGTTACGTTATATGGGGTAGGATTCTTTTTAAGCAAAATGCAATTTGAAAATATGTTTAGAGTTCGAAGGGTAATCAACAGTTTAAAAATTTAACCATAACACTCTTTTTTTAATATGGCTCAGAAATTATAATGACATACAGCCTGTCACTTGAATTATTAAAGGAATATAAATTGGTCAAATAATATTAATAATACTACAGAATTATGTAACCATGTTTCGGAGAATATTCGCAGAACTTGACAGTTTCGTCTACTGTTCATACCAATGATCACTGTTTTAATCATTTCGAAAATTAAATTTGTATAATGTCGAGAGTAGTGCAGGGGAAAGTAGTATTAGTACCTCTCAATTAAACTGATTCTGTCATTCACATCTGTTAAGAGGCGAAGAGGAGTGACACGTAAAAGCATTGACAGTATTGTCATCACAGATGCTATTATCGTTATTATCATCAATATTGTTAGGGCCATCATAACCATTATCATCATTATCATTATTGTTATCCTTATTATTACTGCAACTATTATCATCTTGAACGTTAGCATTTTTTTATATTATTAAACATTCTTTCCGACTTTTGCAATATACCTTGAACTGATGCTCCAAACTTTTCTTATACAATTAATCTCTTTATGGAATAAACCTTTGGGGGAAAATGTGATAAAAGAACAGTTTACCTAAAATGATAATTGCTCTAATGGAACGAGAGATTTGCTAATTACAGTAAGATTTAAAAAAAATAAAGGTTGATAGAAGAAACATCTTCCGCTCTTAATTAGATTGGTTGCTGAAAAAGGAACGGAGGAATACAGAAACTATATCCTTCACCTCTGACTTAGTGTTTGAATGGATAACATTAAGTTTTTCCGCCGCAAGTGCAGCATGTTTATACGCTATTGGTTATTCTTTATGGTGGTTTTCTTTACTTTCAATATGGAAGTTCTCATTTAATATAAACACTAAAGGATATGAAGTCATAATTGGAAAGATTGTTCACAATATAATGATCAATGTCGTACAAATTTGGCATTTTAGTAATCAACATTTTTCCAAGAATGTAATAAGCGATACTTTAGATATAAATCAGAATTCATACAACATATACTGTAGCAATGATGGCTCTTTGCCAAACAAATAAGTGTTGTTATAAGGTTAGTAATGGTAGAAAAAAATATGTACAAAGTACGTCTATTGCTAAGGTAGTAACTATATAAAATGCTGGATGATAGAAACGTTAGTAATTCAAACAACCATTAAAACAATAAAGAACTACTAGATATGTATTGATACTTCTTTGAAAACTTGCAGTATCTTATCCGTTTTATGTCATGTGAACAAGAGAAACATGAAATGGATGTTAGTCTAAAAGAACGCTAAATGATTTGAATACAAGGTCCCTTCTGCTGTTCTTCAATTCTAGTCCTTGCATCCAAGAAATACGCCCTCAAATTGCAACAAAACAACTACCGACTCTGCTAACAGCATCAACCTACCGATTTCAACCCTTCTAATCGCGGGATCTGTTGCTGCCTTTCCGCACAGCTGCCGACCTGAGTGACCTATGACCCCGATCGAACACGCGCGAAACGCCAAACACAGACAAGAGCTTCCTTTAACTTTTCCTGAGAGAAGGAAACCCTGATCTTATATATGCCGAAGCGAGAAAAAAACAAGTAATTAATCCTTCGAAATGAATTCAAAATCGATAGATGAATACTTTGTCAAAAAAAAAAAAAAATAGAGCACATATTCTTTATATTTCGATTCAAGTCGATACCAACGACAGGTTTAGAAACTGTGTTCTAACAAAAATCGCTATGAATTTTTTCTTTTAAAAAGTTTCTGTTCTCTAGTTTGTTTACCATTGAAGGAAAGTGAAATGCGAAATAATCATAATCATAGTGTTCATAAATAGGAACTATTCGTTATCACTATCGTATTCAATACCAATTACTATTGAAATCTTGATCATTATCATCATCATTATCTTTACTACTAGAGTATGTGTGAGAGAGAGAGAGCGTCTGTGTATTCATTTATGTGCGTGTGAGTGTGCGTATGTGTGTGTGCTGTATATACATAGTTGTATGTGCGTGCATATGTACCTGTGCCATGCAAACATACCCAGCATTTATATGTGCAATCTGATCGTTTCGCAGATAAAGTTAGGATGCAACAAAAACTCTGTTCTGCAAAAATCCGTGTAATTGTCAAGTGAAAAAAGGCTCAGAATTGACCAAAAGTTCTTACAGAAGGGGAGAGAACACCAA
>BOPN01009717.1:0-2500 GCA_017312705.2 Penaeus japonicus
TAGAAAATTTCGTTATATTAACGTCTTTATCTGCGTCAGACATTCCTGCCTTCTTTTCTTGTTCCTTCTGTTTACAGAAGCTGAGACCATCAGTTCGAAGTCATGCAGAATCATGCTGATGTCATGACCATTACAGCCCGGGTCCCGCAGATGAGCAGACAAAACTTTTTACGCCAGTTGTTCAAGCAATAGCTGTAAATGCCGTAGCTGGTGTACGCATGCGCGCGAGTGTGTGCTTCATGCATGTGTTTGTATGGGTGAGCATGTGTATGTGCAATACTGACATCGCTTTTATCTTAAAGTGAAGGAGCAGTAACATTTTGCGACACCAGCTGGAGAAAACTGCCGTTGCCTCGTTTGGCTGAATGGCTACTCTCCGCCATTACGCACGGCGGCATTAGTTCCACGACATTCATTATTGTGTACTTGGGATTTTGATCTCCAACATTTATCTGCAGAACAATACGCAAAATTATATTCTAAAAATGTAAAAAAAGAAAAAAAAAGTTTAAGTATATACCTAAAATGACTGCAATCTATTTAGGGTTCGGAGGCACGCCAGCTGTAGGAGACATAATCTCATTATAACTGTGACGTATGTGATGCATCGAGTGAAAACCAAAAGGAGTCATCTAGCTGCTGTTGAAAATGTCATTCAACCAAGCTTTTTACCGCAGCGAAGAGTAAAAGCTTTGTTTACAATTCTACATTCTCTAAACATCTCGCAAATTATTTCTTGGATTAAATGCCAATGAGAAATTATAACATCTTGTAAAAACATTTAGAAGATTCATGTCATAATTTGTTACTTCAGGAGATTCCAAATGTCACTTCCTCCGGCGAAGTGAAAAAAGTACTTTGACCAATATCCATTGGTGATGATGGTGTGCAATTACCTTTTTCATATAGAAAATATAAATCTCGGTTTCGCGGGGAAAACATTTTCAAGTGATGCTTTTGCATGAATTATTTAGTGTCACTTTTAGTATGTATAAATAGTTCTATGTTTCTTTGAAAGGATTTCTATAATAAGCTAGTCGACAGGTAGCCTTAACGAGTACTTTGGATGGCGACCGAAAGTAGTTTGTCAAAAAGTTAGAATATTGTTTTTGTTATTTTAAACATTACTTTTTATACATAGATCATGACATGGAATAAATCACTGGAAGTGAAAAGAAATGCAAATTTGCAAATTTAGCAGGTTCTCCCGTCTACAGTAGAAAAAAGAACATCAATATAATATGAAGTGTTTTCCATATATCCCCGGCCCTAAAAAGACCCCCTACCCCCTCCATTGCCTTTAGGAAGTACTTTTCCCCCACACTTTCTGATCGCCATCCTCTGGGTGTCGGCCGTTTTATCTAGGCCTTGGGGGAAAAAAGGCACCCCCCCTTCTCTACATCAGGTGCTTACAGGTGTGTTCTCACGTAGCCAATATTTCACGTCACCTTTTGCTCTATACTGGAGTGTGGAACCGTTTTTCATGTCTCGGACTGTCAGGTTAACTTATTTGAGAAAGTTCTTATTCTTTTTTTTTGCGTATATTCTATCAAACTTGTTTTTTTTATAGAAATTTAATTTCAGAATTACGGGGCAATATCATGTGAAACAGGGCCGATTATAGTATTTTTAGAACATGGTAATCTCTTTTCATAAAAAGGAAAGAGGGAAAATAGAGAAAGAGAGACAGAAAAAAAGTTAAAAGCGTCCGCGAGATGACTGCGCATGCGCGGAGGATGACAGCAATATCAGTCCGGCGCAGTTTACTTTCTGAAAGTTTTGGCTGACAACTCCAGTCGAGGTTCAGCTCTCGAGGAACACACACGCGGAACCAAGTGCTCTCTTGTTACCTGCACGCCCTTACTACCTTCAAGATGGTAAGTGTTGTAGCCGTGAATTGGGGTGTACGTTGGTAACTAGATACGTCATTGCGCTGTTTTTTTTCCATATTGGCTGGGCGAGTTTTCTATTTGTATGAACGAAATAATGAAAGCTAAGAGATTCTTGTGTTTGATCATTTGAATAAAACTTCATATGAATTCGTAATCATCCCAGAGAGAGATACAATAGTCCCCCATACAGACTGGCGAATTTTATGAAAAAGTTTAATTTTCTGTCGCAGACCGAGCAAACCGTTAAACAGCGACATCACAAACAGTAGTACACACAGTCGAATGACAATCGATCTTGGTGTTTAATTGCGTTTGGAATAGTACCTTTGTGCCCGTTGAAATCACTGGATGTACTCGCACCCGTATTTTTCGGATCGGAAAACAATGTTTTTTTTTTTTTTTTTTTTGTACAAATAAAATTGTGGTAGAAAAAAATAGATAAAACCAGTTAAAGAAGAGAAACTCTTGGTATCGAACTTGAACAAACTCGAGAGCATTTTTTGTCTTTTGGCCATAAAACTTGTGTTCTGTGAGCAATTAAAGATTGGTTGCTTGGTCTAATTAAAAGCTTTTCAATTGCTTTTATGGAATTTATAAGTTATTTTACC
>BOPN01009717.1:15000-17500 GCA_017312705.2 Penaeus japonicus
TATATGTTTCTAATACAAACATCAGTGATGCCACACCACTTAAAAAAGTTATGTTCAAGGCTCGCAACAGATACCAAGAAGTTCAACAGAGTTATCAAAACCACGACTGTGTATCATCGTCATTACCTCAGAAACACCTACGAACAACTGAAACATAAAACAAAACAAAGGGAAAGCGGGTCAGCACAACAGCTTTACTTACAGCATGCCCTCTCTCTCTCTCCAGCGAATGACTGTGATCCTCGTGGTGGCGCTGGCCCTCCTGGGCTCCACCAGCGCCCAGCGTCCGTCCAGGCTGCAACAGATGGTCAGGGGATTTATGGACGATATGAATGACATGGCTTCGAGGATTGGCACCGGAATGCTCAAGTGAGTGGCAGGCGGTCGTGTAAAATAAGAACGCTAATTAAGAGTAAAGATAATGATTATGTGTGATAATATCTGATCAGCCGAAAACATGTTGATTTCCTTAGTGACATTTCTTGCAATATTAGTGAAACTAACACCTGTAATAATGAGTGACTCCGTCCAGAACCTTGATTATGTTTCCGCCAAGCTATTTACTGCTCCTGTCCCCCACCCAGGTCGTTCAACAGTAGGCCAGGATTATCACGAGAGAACCGCCCTGCCGTTCTTCCCGGTCGCAAGCGCCAACGCCCCGTGCCCCTCGATGACCTTCCGGCCCGTCAGTCCAACGAAAACTTGGTAGCTCCTAACGATCCCCAGCGTCCTCGCCCCGTTTTGCGCCAGGAGCGCCCTCGCCTGACCTTCCGCCAGTTCGTGGACGGCACCATGGCCGGACTTAGGAACCTCTTCCCAGGGCTCACCCGCCGAAGCTTCCACCGCAGTGCTCGCGACGTGCAGGTAAGGCCCCCGGACTACGTCCCTCCTGACCCTAGCTATGACAGTGGGGTCCCCGACCTACATCCTGACCCAATCTATGTACACCAGCCGAACCCCTCTCATCCAGCAGTCCAGGTCACGGTTAATGTGTATAACGAGCATAAGCCAACTACCGACGATAAGGACGCTCCTGACGAAGCGCCCACTCACGTCCCCGAGTACAACCTGACTGTAACGCATCACACTAATCACTCCTTCTCAGTGACTCACATTCCCAAGCAGACCGATGAAGGGAAGCGGCAGTCACAACAACCGGTTTATCCGACGACTGAGCACAGCATCTCAAGTTATGACGGGCACTTGTATGTGTCTCCCACTAGCTCGTACAGTATTCGACGGTCAGACGTCTTTTCGGATCCAGAAAGAGACTGGTACCCTGAACGGCATCAAAGAAGTGAGGAAAACATGTCTCCTGAGCAGATGCAATTCGGAGCTCAGTCTCTTGACATGATTTACGGCTATTACTTCGGTGACAATAACGATGGGCAAAGACATGACAGCAAACCTCTTGGCTCTTTCAGACGGCAGAACGTTCATTTTAACCATAACGCAAATGACAGACTAGACATGGGCGGAGCAAGCGGAGATCAAGGGTACAGTGATGGGTTCCTTCACGGATTTAATAAAGGGTTTGAATCTGGCGTCAAGATTAACAGCAATAAAGGAACATCTTATAACACTAATAATCCCATTTTACATCAGAATAGCAATGTCTACAATACAAGGGGCTCTAATGGTAACAGAGGTTCCAGCAATAACTTTGCAAATCAGTACAATAACAACAATAATCCTAGCTATAGCGGGCAAGTTAGCAGTAGCAATAGTATGGTGCATCAGTTTTCGGACTCAAGCGGTGAGGGAACGGGGACAGCTGGGTGCGGAGTTCGCTGTCTTTGGGACGATCTAATGAACACTCTCGATCATTACAGCAATAATGGAGGTACTGAGGCCAGCAAGGTGACGGGAGCTTCGCCCTCAGGAGGGGTCGAGGGGCATGTGGGGCACCACCAACATGGGGAAGGAGGTGCTTACCAGAGGCCGTCCAAGGGCCCTCAACCTGCCTTCAACTCATACACTGGTAACGCCGATGATAACCCGCCTGGTGTCAGCACTGTAAATACCAATACACAACATACAGACTCATACCGACAAAGCGTGAACAACGGCCGAGGACCTTCCCAGCGTCAGCAAGGCTTCGCTTCCCGCGGCCGCCCTTTCAGCAACCGGCGCCCACCGTCAGGAACACCTCAGTTTCACAGTCAAAGGGACGAGCTGCTTCCTCCTGGCCCGCCCTACTCCTCCCACAGTTACGACTCGATTTTGCATGAGGGTCGTTTTACTGGGAAGGGTTTAGGGACGAGAGGCCAGACCAGGAAGCAGGAGTGGGACTTCCGCAGGCGCTGGGACACTCACAACGGCAAGATGATATGAGTCTCCTGGGCTGAAATGCTCCTACCATGTAAGTCCACACCTAACACACATGAAATCTACACCTGTCATTTATGCACAGATTCAACATGCACTTGATACAAACACACCGACAGAACGCATACCACACCGGAACATTGCCATTGTAACAAAGTTTACTTACTCCACA
>BOPN01009717.1:22500-25000 GCA_017312705.2 Penaeus japonicus
AGCATTTGTTTAATTCATCTTTTTTCCAAGTCATTCTTCAGTGTTACTCTTCGGGATTAACAATTAGTGATTAAGTCAGGTTTTATGTATACAGTTATTTACTGTGAACGATTTTACTGCAACCCCAGATATGTGTGTTCTTCCTTTTTTAATATTATTTTTTTGTAGTACAAACTTCAAAAATAAACTATTCTTTCTTGAATGTTTTGCAATGGCTTGGAAAGGGCAATATTCAGGAAACAATCACACTTTATACTTAATAATAAAATTATATCAAAGAACAGAAAAAACATGGTATTCGAAAAAATAAATAATAATAATCCGAATATGAAACCGGTCAAAAAGCTAATCAGACTAATGATATCTACGAGTGGTCTTGACTGGAAATATTTTCTATAAATATCAGTGGTAATGTTAATTAGAATTTAGTGCAACCGATGTAAATAAGCCTGCTGTATTACTTATCGAATTCGAAGCTGATTTCATAATGATTGCACAATAATAGATAACCCACAGACTACATAAGTTGAAACTTCGGATGTCTTGCTGAAAATATATATACGAGTGAAATGTAAAAAATAAACGAATAAACGAAAACATTAAAATGCATTAATCACCAGGTAAGGAGAGAGAGAGAATTTTTTTTCACTAAACACTCTCACTTCCACATCAAAATGTATAAACTTACGGTAATAATCACACCACATACTATTTTATCTCAGCTCGACTTTAATATGGTGAAAAAATTACGTTGTTATGGATTTCTTCGTTATTCTATACAAAGGTCCGGCCATACACACTTAGCAATATGTGTGTATGTATGTGTGTATGTGTGTGTGTGTATGTGTGTGTGTGTATGTGTGCGCATACATATACATATACATGTACATATACATACATACATACATATATATATATATATATATATATATATATATATATATATATATTTCAGTTAGTGCAGTTTGATGTTGTTACAATGCATAATTACTGCAGGTGTTTTCATAATGCTTAAAACTGACAAAAACAGAAAGGCCCTTGTAGACTCCAGATGTTACGAATGATATTCTTAAGAAGCCAGGGCAGATGTTGTAACGGTTCATGTTCTTTCAGCACAACGGGATCTTCGGGAAGCAAAAGGGGCAGCACAATTTTTTTCCATTCCATTATTTCTACTGATAAAATGAAGGGTAATTATTACTTCCTCGAAAGATCATTGCAGTTATATGATTATTGAAGAGATGATAATAATGGGATACCCAAACCATAGTGGTAATTTGCGGAGCATTTGTTTAATTCATCTTTTTTCCAAATCATTCTTCAGTGTTACTCTTCGGGATTAACAATTTGTGATTAAGTCAGGTTTTATGTATACAGTTATTTACATAATCTGTTCTGACCTCTATCAGTACTGTGAACGATTTTACTGCAACCCCAGATATGTGTGTTCTTCCTTTTATAATTTTCTTTTTTTGTAGTACAAACTGCAAAAACAAACTATTCTTTCTTGAATGTTTTGCAATGGCTTGAAAAGGGCAATATTCAGGAAACAATCACACTTTATACTTAATAATAAAATTAATTCAAAGAACAGAAAAAACATGGTATTCGAAAAAAAAAAATCCGAATATGAAACCGGTCAAAAAGCTAATCAGACTAATGATATCTACGAGTGGTCTTGACTGGAAATATTTTCTATAAATATCAGTGGTAATGTTAATTAGAATTTAGTGCAAACGATGTAAATAAGCCTGCTGTATTACTTATCGAATTCGAAGCTGATTTCATAATGATTGCACAATAATAGATAACCCACAGACTACATAAGTTGAAACTTCGGATGTCTTGCTGAAAATATATATACGAGTGAAATGTAAAAAATAAACGAATAAACGAAAACATTAAAATGCATTAATCACCAGGTAAGGAGAGAGAGAGAGAGAATTTTTTTTTTCACTAAACACTCTCACTTCCATATCAAAATGTATAAACTTACGGTAATAATCACACCACATACTATTTTATCTCAGCTCGACTTTTATATGGTGAAAAAATTACGTTGTTATGGATTTCTTCGTTATTCTATACAAAGGTCCGGCCATACACACTTAGCAAATTCGCTATATTATATGTGTGTATGTATGTATGTGTGTGTGTGTGTGTGTGTGTGTGTGTGTGTGTGTGTGTGTGTGTGTGTGTGTGTGTGTGTGTGTGTGTGTGTGTGTGTGTGCGCATACATATACATATACATGTACATATACATACATATATATATATATATATATATATATATATATATATATATATATATATATATATATATATATATATATATATATATATATATATATATATATACATACACAGTATATATATGTGTGCGTGTGTGTGTATACATATATAAACATATAAATATACATATAAATATATATGTAAATATATTAAATATATAAATATATATATACATACATATATATATATACATATATATATATATATA
>BOPN01009718.1:20000-22500 GCA_017312705.2 Penaeus japonicus
TTGTTTGTATGTATGTATGCATGTATGTATGCATACATAAATACATACATATATATATATACATATATATATATATATATATATATATATATATATATATATATATATACACACATAATTATTCCATTATGAGTATGTAGATCTATTTTGATGCTAGTTGCAAGACCTTTAGTGCGTGTGTGTGTGGCATGCATGAAATTTAATATAGAAAAAAATAAAAGCGTTGAAACGTTATACATCTCCCTTCCTTTCGTAGCTGTCCACCTTTTAATAATCCAAATAATTCCACAGGTTTGTTGTACACGGAACTGCTGCCGATGATAAAAACAGCATTCTCGAGCAAATCTTTGCCGGAAGTCCGGAACGTAGTCGTGCAGTACAAGGTAATATTTTGCATGCGAGTGTGTGTCGGTTTACATTCACATAGGCATATGCATGTGTGTGTGTGTATGTGTGTGTGTGTGTGTGTGTGTGTGTGTGTGTGTGTGTGTGTGTGTGTGTGTGTGTGTGTGTGTGTGTGTGTGTGTGTGTGTGACACTGCACATTTCCATATGGATCAGAATGTTTCAAAGTCTGTATCAAGAGTACTCTCAGTGGCATTTCTTTTTCAAGTCACTCTTCCTCTAACCTATTTTTCACAAAGAGGGGAATAAACCGGCCCTGAGCCAGCCCTCGGAGCCCGATTTCCAATCTTGGAGGCTGAAGTTGGAAGACGGCCTCCTTATACTGCCTGGGGCATATCTTCACTCTCTTAGCTTATGGGAATCCTCAGATATTATTAGATTAAATTTCACACTTCATGTATGTATTTTCTTATTTGATTTACAACCATCCATTGTTTAGAATATATTTCTTTAAGAATTAAAATCCTGAAAATATTGTTCATAGATTGAAATTATTTAGAAACATGAAGTAGCCATGTACTGTTTATTCTATATATCAATCAGTCAGTTAATTAATCAGGCATATATGATTACTCTATCCATCAACTAACATCTATCCATATAGAGTAGGGGTTGGCAATCTTTTGAGTACAGTGTGCTATTGACGTATGCATTTCATGTTTTATCTATCTATGGTGCCCACTATGACTGTTTCGTCAACCACACTTCCCTCCATGAGAAGTGGTACAACAAATATATAAACAAAATTTCTAGAGAAATTTCTAGAGAAATTAGTGGACTCAGGTGTAATTTCACCTTCCACACACAAGTCATACTCGTGGAATATTATGAAACATTAAAGTTGGTGGCCTTGATAATGCTAATCTCATTGTTCATGAAGACTGGTTTGGTAGCTTTTGCATTAGTGATAACTAACAGGCATACAGGTACTGAATGTAACAACACGTGTTATCAAAACCTTTGTTTCTACATATTTAAAGAATAGCCGAATGTATTATGCACATAATATCGCCTAATGAAATACCTCATTTTCTGCCTTTTCAAAACTCAATTTTGAGACAAAGAGCACGTGCAAGAACTAGAGTTATTCATATATTGTTCTTGTGCTAATCATTGTTAATGCATCCACTATCGCGCTTTCATAACTCTATGCATTAGACCCCAGCCATACTGCATTCACTATTTCTAGCACAGAATCACGTGCAGAAGTAAGGAACATTCCTCTATTTGCATCTAGAAGTGATCTCCAGTATTGTAACCACTGTCCCCTTTATGCGAGCACTGCTCTCTTAGCCCGGAACATCGTGAAAGCTGAAGTGCCTTTATTCTAATGGAAGATTGCCTGAACTAAGTCCCTCCTCATGTGTGTAGTTTCATTGGTCCTGGGCCAAGCACAAGCACACACCCTGCCGCAGATGATCACTAATTGTTCCAGGACTTCGAGGTTATGGTGAGCCTTGGGCCGTTTTTTTTTCTTTTTTGTTTTGTTTGTTTTACGCAACTGAGGAAGGGCGACGTCATGTCACCCTGTCATAGCATGAAAGACATGAATGGTCCAAGCTGGGAGCAGATATCATGCATCACATTTTTTTCAAGGCCAACCCATAGCTGTGAAAAAAACTATTTTGATAAAGAAGCATATGGCAAGAACTCGCAGTACTTACATCGATATTGTGTCCCCCTCCCCTGCAGCACGACACAGACGGAGAAAAATGAACTTACGCCTTCTACTATCAACACTATCTGTTATACCATCACTCTTCCATTCTTCATCAACACGCACTAGTCCAGCGCTTATCACATCACCATCTGTCCAGTATTTATCATGCACTGTTTATTATATAATTTATTATGGTGCTACAATCAGCCCAATACTTGGTCGATCGCTCTGTCTATCACCAGACAGCAATCTGGAAATGAGTCTGCAATTACCTCCCTTTTGTCATCACGAACCATTCTTTTATTTTTCACCTGCGCCCGAAAGGGACTGAAGTAAAACTAAATGTAACTATACCCCAAGGCCTCTGGGACTATTTTAAGATCTGTCTACAAGTACTGCATGCCCTATGATGACCTGCATGACTTGAAGTACAAAC
>BOPN01009719.1:17746-20246 GCA_017312705.2 Penaeus japonicus
ATATATATATATATATATAATTATCATTATCATTATTATAAGCATTATCATCTTTATCCTGATTGTCATAATTATCACCATTATTATCAATATCAACATCATTATCATTATCATTATATTTGGGATTATCAGCAGAATCATATCTTTATAATCGTCATTGTCATCATTATTATCATTATCATTATAGTAATTTCGATGTTATTATTCTCATTACTATCATTATCACTATGATCATTATTATTATTGTTATTGATATCATTATTACTATCATTTTGTTACTACTACTATTATTGTTATCATTTTGATAATGAATCTAATCACAACCATGTTGCATATTCTGATCACTATCATTGTCATCATCATCATTATCCCAAATATCATCTTCATTATCATTTTTCGTTTATTTCCTCAAAATATCTTACTCGAAGGTCGCACCCGCCACCTCCTTCCGCGGATGTGAAGGAAATGAAGCAGCTTTTCCAGGATGTGAAGGAACCAGACTTCTTTCCCAGAATCCAAGACGTTTGGCGATAAATTTTGCAATTAGTCTCAAGATATTCAAAACTTTTTTTCTTCGAAGTCTTAGAAGAGCTAGACATAACAGAAAAGAAGAACAAGATAAAGAGAGCGAGAAGGGGTGACGAATAAATAGATAGATAGATAGATAGATAGATACTTTGATAGATAGATAGGTAGATAGTTGAATAGATAGTTAGGTAGATGGATAGTTAAATAGATAGATAGATAGAGAGGGATAGAGAAAAAAGAGAGAGAATGAAAGAGAGAGAGAGAGAGAGAGAGAGAGAGAGAGAGAGAGAGAGAGAGAGAGAGAGAGAGAGAGAGAGAGAGAGAGAGAGAGAGAGAGAGAGAGAGAGAATGAGAGAGAGAGAAAGAAAGAGAGAGAGAGAGAGAGAGAGAGAGAGAGAGAGAGAGAGAGAGAGAGAGAAAGAAAGAGAGAGAGAGAGAGAGATAGATAGATAGATAGATAGATAGAGAGAGAGAGAGAGAGAGAGAGAGAGAGAGAGAGAGAGAGAGAGAGAGAGAGAGAGAGAGAGAGAGAGAGAGAGAGAATGACAGAGAGAGAGAAAGAAAGAGAGAAGGGGAGAGAGAGAGAAGAGAGAGAGAGAGAGAGAGAGAGAGAGAGAGAGAGAGAGAGAGAGAGAGAGAGAGAGAGAGAGAGAGAGAGAGAGAGAGAGAGAGAGAGAGAGAGAGAGAGAGAGGAGAGAGAGAGAGAGAGAGAGAGAGAGAGAGAAAGAGAGAAAGAGAGAGCGAGAGAGAGAGAGAGAGAGAGAGAGAGAGAGAGAGAGAGAGAGAGAGAGAGAGAGAGAGAGAGAGAGAGAGAGAGAGAGAGAGAGAGAGAGAGAGAGAGAGAGAGAGAGAGAGAGAGAGTGAGATGAGGATGAGTATAGAATAGAAAAAAAAAAAAAAAATACGATCGGTCATCTGTCACCGACAATTACGGAAGGTCTGTTCTATTTTTTTTTCATTTTTAACGTTTGTCTTTATTTTCTCAATCGTTCTAGTTGCTATCCGTATGTTTGTTTATTTCGTTTCCCCTTTTCCTATCCCCTGTTCGCCTAAGCCGATTCCTTTTTCCTTCCTTTCTCTCTCTCTCCCATTTCCTGACATCCGCGTCAGCTGTCTCGAACGACTATATTTCCTTTCTCCATTTCTCCCTCTTCCCCTTTTGCAAGTCTCTGTCTTCTCTTCTGATTCTTCCTCCCCGCTCTTTCACCTGTCCCTTCTTCCAGTTCAATTTTTTTCTCCCCTCACGCATCTCCCCCCCCCCCTCTGTTCCCCCCGAACCCACTTCTTTCTCAATCCTAAAAACCTGTAAGTGGCCGACAGGTGCGGTCAGCAGGCGTTTCTTGACAGAGTCTCGTTCAGGGGGTGTCACTTTGGTAGCGAGGAGAAGTCCAGACGAAGGTTCAGGTTAACAGAGTTTATTCTTGGCAGCTCTACTACAGAGTTGTTGAGTATGCCCCTGGTGTTCCTTGTCTGGGGAGATTCACCAAGAGGAGCGTTTATATTCGGGCCCGTAGGCTCGTCTGGGTTGTGTAGTCTAGGCGAGAATGCTTCCACAGGGAAATGTTTTAGACACAACAGAAGATTACGAGACGCGCTCGGGCGGTCTGCATGAAACGTAGATATAGATATATAGACTTGAACAAAGACATTATGACTAAAATAATTAGTACAGCTATATGAATACATTGAAACTAATAGTAATAATAACAATAATAATATGGCTATAAATATAGCAAAGAAAGCTTAAGATAAATGTTGGAGATGCATATACATTTATATATTGCTTCATCTATCTGTCTACCCCTCTCACGCCAGACATAACAGTGTTGTTTTGTCTTTCCCTTTGCAAGAGCTATGTATTGATGCAACACTTCACTCATCACATTCCAAATGTCACAAGTCACACGAAAACACCTTGATTCACACATCTCCTGAGACAAGTCACACATTGTGGTAGAGAGTCTCCTCTCGG
>BOPN01009720.1:10000-17500 GCA_017312705.2 Penaeus japonicus
GTGTAAGAACGACCTAGCAGAGGAGGAGGAGTAATCCGACCGAGGCCACAGACTGAAGGCCATTGCGATGGAGGGGAAAAAGGTGTTTGTCACAGTCGGAACGACTCACTTCGACGGCTTAATTGAGGTCATGTCCAAGGAGGAGACACTGGCTATCCTCTCTTCCAAAGGATACACAAGTGTTGTCTTGCAAATAGGTAAGGGAGAGTTCGTCCCTCCCACTCGCAAGAGTCATGGCGTCGCTTTGTCGTACTTCCACTTGAAGCCCAGTATTGCGGAAGACTTTGCCGCAGCCGATCTGGTAATAAGTCATGCAGGTGCGGGGTCGTGTCTTGAGGCCCTCGAAGCAGGTAAACCTCTGATTGCGGTCGTTAACAACACACTGATGGAGAACCACCAGACAGAGCTAGCAGAAGAACTGTCAAAATCTGGATTGTGTTTTTATTGTTACCCAACCACATTACAAGAAACTTTGGCGAATTTGGACACATCTCGGCTCAAACCCTATGAACCTGGCCAGCCCAGACTCGTAGCTCAGTATCTAGACAGTGTAATAAAAGTTCTTTAGTCAGTTGTCTTTTATTATCAAAACTGTTACATTCTAAACTGGAAATATATGCTTAGGCTGTTGATCAAGTTTTGTAGGATAAACTTTATGATGACTTCTTATAAAAAGAAATTGTGCCTTCTAGCAGCACAAAAGAGATTGGATTAAAAGTTTCATAATGGTGTGTTTAATCCATTTTCCCAATTGGCTGTGAAAATTTAGGAGATAAAAGCCTTTTTTTCTCACATCTTTCATTTTCTCTGATGAACAGTTTCACTTGTAATCTAACACTTACATCCAAATAAGATCTTTCATATATATATATATATATATATATATATATATATATATATATATATATATATATATATATATATTTTTTTTTTTTTTTTTTTTTCCTTGACTTCACTGTTGAATAAAAATTTAACCTTGGATACAGATTAAAAAGAAAAAAAACCCTGAATTCTTTGTCTTTATTACAAGCCACTAATTAGTAATGTATACATGATGTGACCTCATGTTTCATGTAGATGTTCTGAGTATTTGGTATTGTATATACATGCCTTAATATATTTTTAAAATGGTTGCAGTTATTTTGTTTATTGGCTGCTTGTATTACATCCAAGAGTTAAAACCATTTGAACAGAGTTCACAATGGGAAATGTAGGAAAAGAGGTATAAATTAGAATGAGCAATTTCTCTAGCATTGTCTCATTCATATTTCTTTTTAATTAAAACCCTTAATAAAACATATGAAATATTCTCATTGCAAAAAGATTTTGCTGAAGCTAGAGAAGAATATCTTTGAGGATAAAAGGTCAAAGCTCACAGATTATATCCGTTTGTCTATTTAATTTTAGCTCTCTCTCTATGTGTATGTGTATGCCTGTTTGTTTGTGACTGCCTATCTGTAAACTTGGATGTGAACCAATGAGTTCTTTAAGTTGAGGATGCTTGTTGAAATATGCAGAGAGGAATAGAGGAAGAGGGTCTTGGGAGAGATCACTTGAGACTGTATTACAAGTGAAGTTTGAAGAGGCTAAGAAGATGATTTCTAAGTCAAATTATTATGCTTTATTGAAATGAATTTACACTTTTAGTTTGCAGTTGATTTCAGTGTTTAGTCCAAATCAGTGAGAGAAATTTCTAAAAGAAAGGTTAATATGTTCAAATGAAGATAATTGGCTAGGATTTCCTCCCCAGATTTTGACATGGTCAACTGGAAAATAAGTATGTCCGGCTGGATAAGGTATATCTTGAATAGATGGTTTTGATGAAAATAATCGTGGTTATCATATCATCAGTTGTACAGTTATCAGTTATTATCTCTTATAAAAGTTTTATATTTACATATACCATATTTTAACCTGAGACGCAAATCTTCAAGAACAAAATTACTACTTCATGGTAATTTTGTAGGAGCAGTATTGGGAATTAATAAAATTCCAAAAATGTTTAATTTGGTTTTATTAAATAGAAAGTTTGCATTTCTTTGTGTAGCATACTTCATATAAGAGTGACATAAAAAGAGAAAAATTGAGACCTATTCATCTCACAAATATAACAATTCATTCATAAAATACATTGTGTAGGTGTGTATATATAATAAAATTATATATATATATATATATATATTATATATATTATATATATTTGTAAATCAAAATAAAAGTGATTAACAGGTTCCCATATAGAAGTGGTAATAATTGAACTGAGGTGAAATTTTTTGCATTTTTTATCTTTTATATATTTTTCCACAGGATGAGCCTTCCTCTGTTTGAGACTAAAATTCTTGCATAAAAATCAAGTTTTGAGCATTTCATCCTGTCAGTCTTCCATACAGAACCTCTTATAGCCCAGATAAAAAAGGATTAGAACCCCTTTCTCATAATCTAAAGTGAAAAGACACATAAGCATTTTTGGTTACAAGCATCAGCATCTAAAAAAATGTATCCCTTCCAAAAAGGAGTGTTGATAATAAAATAGATTTATAGGACAACATCTGAGCAGATTTGTAACTTCTGAATAAGAGATAGTCCAAAGGCAAGTATGAATACTTTAAAAAAAGATAAATTCTTTCTTTTACCTTTGTTGAAATACTCTGCAAGATATAAACATTCTGCTTAGATGCACTTTATTTCCTGAGTGTCTATTCATAAGCCAAAAATACTGACTGTGATCTGGAGTACACCTTTCAGCATTTTAACATTAAAGTGAACTAGTTCCTAACATGTACAAATAGTACATTAAAAGTATTTGCAAATCTCTAGGTGGCTGCCATATCCTTTTGTTGTTTTGTCATATATTTTATACATACATACTGGTATAATTCCAATACACCACATACAGTATAATTTGTGGGCAAAGCTAATACATTTTTGTACCAATTGTTATATATCAGTATAAAAGAAAAACTGTACATGGTGTACCTTTAATCTGAATTCTGTTAAATTAAGAAGGTGGGGATGGGGATTTTCATTAAGAAATAAATTTGTAAAAGGTTTCCCTGGCAACTTTTTACTGAAAATCCATATCAACATGATTGGCTTTCCAAAGAAGTGGAAATTTCAGAATTATACAAAATAACAAACTGATTGATTTCCAAGTCTTTAAGTAGCATTTTCAATAAAATTTGAGTTGCATTAAGGGAAGTTCAGAATACAGCATACTTCTCTTTTATTCTTTTAACTTAAATTATAATTTCTTTGTTGCAGCACTTATTTGGTCTTTCATTTTGTCAATAAAATATATTTGGAGATTGTGACTTCCAAATCATCAACATGGAAGATTTAAAGGATTTAAGATATGATTTACAAACAAAATCCCTAGCAATATTAGTCAACTCATAATCATATATAATGAAAGAAAGTATAAAAAAGAAAAAATACTGAAAATTATGCTCAACTCTCACATGAATTATATGGTTGTGTCATTTTACATTAAAGTCGTGATTACAATATATGATTGTGGAAGATTGCCTTTGCCTTGAGTGTCCCCTCTCCACAAATAAAAGTTAACTATAATCATGGCAGTAGTTATGATAATTAGGAACCCTGAGGAGCTTCTTTTTTATGAAATGTACTTCAAATTTACTACCTTTTTCTCCCTGTTGCTAGATTATTACCTACTGATATTATACTCTGGAGAGACATTGTGCTATCAAATATGATTTTCCCTCAGCAATCCCTCACTGATTATCATACTTTGATTTTATTTATATGCCATATCACCTATACTACATATGTATGTGTGTATGTGTATATATATATGTGTGTGTGTGTATATATATATATATATTATATATATATATATATATATATATATATATATATATATATATATATATATATATATATACATATATATATATATATACATATATATATATATATATATACATATATATATATATATACATATATATATATATATATATATATATATATATATATATATATATATATATATATATATATATATATATATATATATATATATATACATATATATATATATATATATACATATATATATATATATATATATATATATATATATATACATATATATATATATATATATATATATATATATATATATACATATATATATATATATATATATATATATATATATATATATATATATATATATATATATATATAATATATATATATATACATATATATATATGTGTGGGGGGGGGGGGTGCGTGTGCGTGTGGGTGTGGGTGTGGGTGCATGTGTTTTTATGTGTGAGTATGTGGGTGCAGGAGTAAATGGATTGCTTTTCTTAAAACTTCAAAATAACAAGAGGAACATTGTATTAACAAACAAACATGAAAATGATGACAGGAGGATTGAGGAGATAGCTGGGTTTATCTGAAAAAATGATAATCACAAAAGAAATAATGATGGAAAAAAAGAGGAACATCAACCTAGGCATTAAATTTTGCTGCCAGGTCACTGAGAAGAGACATGAAGTGCTCTTCATCTTTGGTGCAGACCTTCGTCCAAGCTAGTGGAAGGTGCGTCGCTGCAGGACTGCGATCTGCAATGAAATACAAAATACTTGCTTACCACACATTCCCTGTCACTTCACCTCTTCTCTTTAGGTCTACTTTAACCTTCTCTCCTTATCTACCCATCTTTTTTTCCCTCATTCCCTCGCTCATCTCTTTCTTTTCCCTTCTCAACCTTTCTTTCCCCCTCCTTATTATTCCTCTTCTCCTACTCCTCTTCTCTCTATCTCTAACCTTTTCACAAGTACTTCCACAGTTAGACTAAAGACTCAATTCCTGTCATCATACCTGAGTAATTTTTACATAGTGTCCTTACCTTGGAAGAAAAGGCCAGACTGATGGTCTTTCCCCCTCCTTATTCATCTTCTCCTACTCCTTCTTTTTCTATCTCTAACTTTTTCACAAGTACTTCTACAGTTAGACTAAAGACTCAATACCTGTCATTATACCTGAGTAATTTTTACATAGTGTTCTTACCTTGGAAGAAAAGGCCCGACTGATGGTCTTTCCCCCTCCTTCTTATTCCTCTTCTACTCCTCCTCTCTCTATCTCTAACCTTTTCACAATTACCTCTACAGTTAGACTAAAGACTCAATACCTGTCATTTTACCTGAGTAATTTTTGCATAGTGTCCTTACCTTGGTAAAAAAGGCCAGATGGATGGTCCAAGGCACTGGGTGATACTGCCAGCCACACAGCTGTGTCCGCTCCTTGCACGGGGCTCCGCAACTTATCCTTCATCTGCGGTTCACAAAATAGAATTAGATACAATTTTTTTTCTCCTGTTTTCTTGTTTCTCTCTCCAAACCAAAAAGAGCTAATCCAAGATATCTTGTTATAGAGGAGGAGAGGGAGAAATCATCATCATTGTCGTCATCAATCATTAATAACATTATTCATAAAGGCTGACCTTATTGTAAAATTCCGGCATGGAATTTCTCACAGCAGGTGTGTCAGCCCATCCAGGATGCATACAGGAGAAGTGAACATCAGGATACTGCTTTGCATACTGTTCTGTCATCACCACCTTTGAAATAGACAAATATATGAGTCAGTTATTCAGTAGAACCCCTTCTCCACACATCCTTTTACTCCAGAAACCTATCTAAGCCTCCTACACTCAGTGACTCTCTCATGATCTGACCCTCGACTTGGATTACCTTTCAGTAGCTATGAAATGTGTAAATGTTTATAAAGCAGTGTTTTCTCTGTAGGAAACTTTAAAAGATTTAGATTTTAGGCTAGCTTCATATAGGATATAAAGAAAAATATTTGATATGAATAGTGTACCATTTGTCAATCAATTTTCTGGTAACGATTTAAGTAGCCACATTTGACGGGTTAAAGTTTAAATATGAATAATTGAAATTTATGAAAAATATCTAATAAAATAAAATATATATTATCATGTACTTGATACCAGATATATGCAGTTAAAACAGAAAAGTCAAATAAAGACAATCCTTGTGCACTGAACATAACAGTTGCTACACCTATAAAAGATTTTTTTACATTTACATAACTATGGCATCAACTCATTAATAGCATAATTACATTCAACATGTTTGCACAATTACTTTAGTAAAGGCATCTTGTTAATATTAGCAAACTTAGAACACTATAAATAGAGATCATTTACGTGCACTGATCTAAAGCTAGACATCCTGACAAAATACACATCACTGATAAATATGTGAAGGAGAGTGAAAAGAAGAGAAAAGAATAGAGAGAGAGAGAGAAAAAAAGGAAAAAAGGTAAGGACCAATACCTGCTGTCTCTTGTTCTGGGCATAGACCATTGTCCCGTCAAAGGGTTTCATCTTCTCCGACTGCAGGTCCTCAACGTTGAGCTTTTGCACCAACATTCCCCCGGAGGTGACCACTACAACTCTGGGTTTTTCGCTCCTGTTTAGGTGAGAGAGAGAGAGAGAGAAAGAAAGAAAAAGGTTGAAAATCTGATTGATCCATGTTTAGGAAGTAAGGAAGGTGTCTATTTGTTTAAATTACTAATTTATGTCTCTAGAAGATTTTTAATGAACAATACTAACAGGAACAATTCAACTCTAATGCATCTTTAGAATATGAATTAGATTATTTGCTTTAATTATAGATTAATGTCTTGAAAGATTTTAATAGATAATTTGGTCACATGGAAATTATGATTTGCTGCTTAAAAAAATCCTGTAATTAAGAATGTTAAAAGCATCAATGCTACCACTGTATTTCCAGTTTGAAAATAAAATGAATATTTGAAAATGGCAAGAATACTAGAATTTTCTGGGAGATCATCTAAGATTTCTATAATAAAATAATCTAGGATCATGTCAGATTTATACAATATTCTACGGTAATTTCAAATAATATAAAATAATATTATTTAAACTTAGATTATTACAAATTCATAAAATTTTAATCTAAGGTCATTCACTTTATACATTGGTTAGTTGCTCTCATATACCAATTTTCTAAGAAGAAGAAGAAGAAATAAAAACAGAAGAAGAGGAAGAAATAGAAGAAGAAATAGAAGAAATAAAAGAAGAGAAGAAGAAATAGAAGCAAAAGAAATAAATGAAGAAGAAAAAGAAGAAGAAGAAGAAATAGAATAATAATAAGAAGAAGAAGCAGCATAGCACTATAAATTACCAGGACACATTGCCAATTACCATCTTTAAGTTAGCCTTCGTGTACACTTAACCCAAACTCCATCTTACTTTCTGAGGAGAGGAATGAGGTTGGTTGTGAGGATGTGCGTGCTAAGGGTGTTGGTCACAAAGTTTTTCTCAAGGTTTTCTGCAATGACCTCTCTGGTATTGATCATACATCCTGCATTATTGACCTGTAGGAGAAAGATGATTTAGTCTCGGTGTGGTAGACGACTAGGATTAACTTCTATCTTAACCCATCCCCGACGGGGGAATTCTAGCCTTGAATGT
>BOPN01009722.1:0-5000 GCA_017312705.2 Penaeus japonicus
TATATATACATACTCATATAGATATATATATATGCATATATACATGTAATTATGTAAAACATGTATTTAGAGGGAGAGATCATGATGTGGTATCATAAAATCCATAGTGAGTGGGTTTAAATTATGAATAATTATAATAATAATAATAATAATAATAATAATTATAATAAAAAGATCTAAAAATACCTCAGAACAAGAAGATCTACTAATTGAGTCCTTGGTGAACTAAGCACTTGTGGAACCATCTATGTTGAAAAACAAATTAACCCATTCCCAACACATCTTATGACATATATGACAGCCCAGCTTAGGCCTGGAAGATGGTCATTATTGTGTACATAACACACCATCAGGAGATTGTCTAGTGTTGAAGCACGTTGTACAATATCATGAATGTCAAAACCCACAGATTTCCAAAGTCGGGCTAGACTCTTGTTAGGGTTATATTTCATAAAAATATTCAATGAGATATTTTGAACTAATCATTATACAAAGCTAAGACTTTTCAAAACAAAGTAAAAATCCACAAAATTAAGATTAAGTGCTCTGAAAGGGAGAAGGTCAAGGGGTTGAGGGGCCTACCCTTGCTTATGGTTTCAAGGGAAAATCCTCATTGGGTAAGTCCGCACAGCTGGGCATGACACGTAAATATACTTTCTGTCCCTCTATTTCTTTGTTTGCCAAAAGGTTAGATGAGGGCCTATTCTTAGAGTCGTAATGGTTATCTTCTGTCGACATCCCCTTCGAACTCCCTTTTGAAGCTTCAATTTCATCCTGCCGTGACTCACAAGATATACAATATATAGAAACAACAGAGCGTAGAATTCTAAAACGTTCATATTCTATGTTACTTTTGTAAAATCCAGGAGATAAAAGAGATGATTGATACAGAATAGAGAGAGAAAAAAAAAAGTGTGGTAAGCCTTTAACCTAAAGCACCGTGTGACATGATATCACATTATGGGAATATTTCATTCCATTTGCTGAGACACATTTTCCTTCATTAGCAAAATAATGTAAACAAATAAAAACCTCCCGTTATAGAGGCCCTGGCAGTGGGGCATCGCGCTGGAAGACATCTCTCGCTCATTATCTAGCCGGGTTAAACTTGACATGCTAAAAGTGTCAAGCTCCTGTCAAAGCCTCTGGCAGTCTGGGTCACAAGTAACAATCCTCCACCATGTACATTTTAGAAGGATTGAGCCTGGATTGGTTCCTCATTCAACAATGCAACGTGAATCTACGAACTCGTAATGGTATAATATACTTGTTTGAATCCTGTTTGCCTTTTCCGTAGTGACCAGAGGCGTGTCATGCACAAACCACTGGCTGACGCAATTTGCCATTTCAACATTTTCCATAGAATCTACGGCTTGCAACCCTGCATCTCTCTGAAGAATAGAAATGGATGTAGTGTATGACCATAAAAAGAAGACATTTACTTACCCCTTTTGCCCGCTGTTCCTCCAGATCTACCTCGGGCGCGCGGCATCTTGGTCTCTCACTTCTTTCCTACTATTATGCTGAAAATATAACAACCGTATCTGGAATCAGTAGCTCTTCCCACCGTCTCTGTCAATGTAACAGCATCAGACAATGGACGAAAATCACAAGTTTAAGTAGCTCAGCCCGCTTCTCTCCTGACCTTGTTCAAAGCGACGGAGGTAAATAAACGCGTTCGTCAAAGCAAGAATCCGGAAATCCAGGTTTGAACGCGTTCGCCTAAGGAAGCAGGCGACAGCGAACGCGCAAATTTCATTTACATGCCAGTGGATAATAATAAACTCTAATAACACGGTGTAAAACCCTGGATAAGGAGAAGAAGAAAGACATACTGGGTAGAACACAATAAAATAAACTCTGATACAAAACGGGAAGGATTTAATAATTATGTCTTTCTCTATATCAACGAACTGCTGTTTAGTTGAGCCAAAAATGACATGAAATATTTAAAATATAACAAATGTGGAAAGAGGTAGTCTAAAAGAGGCAATAAGACGGTTGGGCTACATGTAAACATCAATCCTGTGAAAACAACTAATTTACATCGACAAACACTTACTAAATCTAGAAGCATCTAGAATATATAATTGAAAAGTGCTCATAGTAAATGCAGAATGTAGGTGCACAGTAGTAATAGTATGCTGCGTTTTTATTGTTGTGCTCTATTTATCTAGGGGGGAGGGAGGGAAGAAAGAAGCATACTAGATCGGTCGGGGCCCAGGATAAGAACGGCCGCCACTGCCATTGACTGCCGGTGGGGTGGAAGAGGAGAAGGAAGAAAAGTACAAGAGAGCAGAGGAAAGAAGAAATGGTGAAGAGTGGGACACTAAATGTTGGCACTATGACGGGAAGATCAAGAGATTGTGGACTTGATGCAGAAGAGAAAGATGAATGTACTATGTACTCAGTAAACGAAATGGAAAGGCTCAGAAACAAGAGAAGTGGGAGACGGGTACAAGCTCTATTACTGTAGAGTAGAAAATGGAAGGAAAGGAATAGGAATCAATCTGGAAAAGAAATTAGTGGAGCAGGTTGTGGAAGTAAACAGAATTTCAGACCGGATTATGTAGAGAGACTACAACTAACGCTAACATTTTGAGTGTGTAGCCCCCCCCCCCCCCCCAAGTGGAATGTCTAGAGGAAGTAAAGGATGAATTCTGGGAGATGGTGGACGAAACCATGGGGAAAATACCCCGTGTTGAGGGTGTGTGGAATGGTGGTGATCTAAATGGGCACGTATGTGGAGGAAACGCTGGGGAGAAAGTATTAATGGGGTGTTTTGAACTAGAAACGCGGAAGGAGACATAATAGTCGAATTTGCACAAAGGGCGCAAATGGCGACTTGCAAACAACTTCGAGAAAAGGAAAGAACATAAAATCACCTACAAGAGTGGAATCCCATATTGACTACATGTTCAAAAGAAGGAACCTGAAAGAAGTTATGGACTTCAAGATGTTCCCTGGGGAGTGTGTGACGAGTCAGGATAGGGCTGATAGGGCTGGGATATGAAAGATTAGGCTTGGGAAAGCAATGAAAAGGGCGGAGAAAAGGGAGCCAAGAATAAGGCAGTGGAAACTCAAAGACAAGGACTTCATGAATAAGTTTACCAACGAGGTTGCCCAAAACCTGGGGAGGAACTACCACTGGAATGCAAAACAATAACAGATGGGATTTCGAAGGTTGGAGATCAAGTGTTGGGTAGAACATCTGGAAAAAGAAAGGAGGAGAAAGAGAATTCGTGGTGTGAAGAAAGGATCCTGAAAGCAATCAGAATAAAGGAGGAAGCTTTTGAGAGGTGGAATACCTAAAGAGACGAATAGAACAAAATGATGTACAAAGATACAAAAAGACGCTAAGAAGATGGTAGCAAAAGCGAGGCCGGAGAAATACCAGAATATATATGATGACATGCTGACAAAGGAGGGTCAGAAAGATGTCTTTCGGATCGCAGAACAAAGAGACAGGGCGAGCAAAGATGTTCAGGCAGTGAAAATGATAAAGGATGAACATGAAAAAGTCATCTGTTCAGAAGAGGCGAGGGAAAGATGGAAGGAGTATTTCACTCAACTGCTAAATGAGGAAAATGAGAGAACAGCGAGGGAAGAACAATCAAATACGAATGAGAGGGAAATTGAAGAAATTAGAAGAGAATGAAGAATTGAGAAGTAATAGGACCAGATGATTTATCAGCGGAAGTATGGAAGAGTCTAGGAGTGACAGCAGTGGCTTTCTTGACAGGGTTGTTCAATGAGATCTTGCGATCGAAGAAAATGACAGACGAATAGAGGAAAAACACGCTAATACCGATTTTCAAAGGAAAGGGAGGTGTACAGGTATGTGCAAACTATAGAAGCATAAAGCTAACCAGCCATACACTAAAGCTTTGGGAAAGCTTGAAATCACAATAGGAGAAGAGCAAATTGGCTTCATGCCGAAGAAAAACACCACAGACGCCATCTTTACACTCAGAATTCTGGCAGAGAAGTACCGTGAGGGGCAAAAGGAACTCCACTGTACCTTTATCGATTTAGGGAAGGCCTAAAATCGGGTGCCGAGGGAAGAAGTTTGGTGCTGTTTGGTACTCGAGAGGTATAGTGGGGAAAACATCACCATTCAGAGTGGAAGTCGGAGTCCACCAGGGATCGACACTGAGCCCCTTCGTGTTTTTGACTGTTATGGACCATCTGGCAGAAGAAGTGAGAAGATAAGCACCATGGAACATGTTGTTTGCGGATGATGTGGTATTCTGAAAGTGAGTCGAACGAAGACCGAGTATATGTGCGTGAACAAGGGTGGTGAGGGTACTAGGGGAGTGCTGGAAAAAGCCATAGTGAGGTGAAGAAAAGAACACAGGCAGGATGGGGTAATTGAAGAACGGTAACAGGCTTGGTGTGTGACAAGAAGGTGCCGGTTAGGGTGAAGGGACGTATCCATAAAAAAACAATTGCAAGACCAGCGAATTTGTACGGGATGAAGACACTACCGCTGAACAAGAGCTTGACAAAGAAGATGGACGTGGCAGAGGTGAAGATGCTGAGGTGGGAGATAGGACTGACGCGAAAAGAAAAGGTACGAAATGAGGTGGTGCGAGGGAAGCTGGGAATCAAGGAAGCTTGAGCAAAGGCTCGGGAGAGTCGGCTGAGGTGGTATGGACATCTAGGAGAAGGGAGGAAGGGTACGTGGGAAGAAAAGTGATGGAGATGGATATTCCGATAAAGAGAAGGAGAGGGAAGCCAACGAGAAGGTGGATAGACAACATCAAGGAAGACATGAGCGAAGTGGGTTTGGAGGAAGAGGATACTGCCCGTGCGACCCCAAATGAAGGAGAAGAAGAAGAAAATTGTAACGAACTTCCACTTCGTTGAATGTCCCTGCGAACGCGTGCATAAAGTGCGCATCATAATTGCATATTCTTCCCCCCCCCCACCGCCCCCTAATATACGTGCAGTGTGTATCAACAAAATTAAAGAATCACTCAGAAGAGAACCTTTTGTAG
>BOPN01009722.1:15000-17619 GCA_017312705.2 Penaeus japonicus
ATTATGGAAGAAATAGATATAATTCTAATCACATCATTACTGATTATAGCAGTTCTACTGATAATGATAAAAAATAATAGTGGTGATGATTATGATAATAACCTTTAACTCATTTCAAAATTAGGTCAAAGCAAGGAAGAAAGAAAACAGCAAAAAAAAAAAAAAAAAAAAAAAAAAAAAAAAAAAAAAAAAAATACAGTTCGAATAGGAGATAACAATTATCCATGCACGTCTTCTAATCAAACCACTTCCCGGCCGTTCTCAATCATCACAAAATTCTACATATTCGCTTAGAAGATCTAATTTTATGTACTTTACCCTTAAGCTGATAAGATATATCGGAAAAAAAGAAAACCAAGGTAGTCACTGTCCAGAAATACTTTATTATTATTCAAAATATTTTATTAATAGAAATACTTTATTATATACTTTATTATTAATTGGATTATAGCTAAAGTCTCGTATTGCAGGGAAACCCAAAGTCTTGGCACAATGTTGTTTAGTCTTTAGAAAAGTCGGCGTTTGATCACTTTTATTGATTCTGTTTGATCATTATTATCAAACCATCATTAAAAAGTTAAAAATAAACATGCAGATTAACAATTCTGTCCAGCCCAACTAAACAGGAGGCATTCTATCCACTGTTTATATTTCGCACATAATCTTTTAAAGATGTCACAAAGGCATCTTACGAAGTCAATGATGTCAACAAAATGACGGAATATCTTTTTTTGTTTTTATTTTTTAAATCTCTCTCTTTTCTTGCATCCAAATGTATCATTACTTCATACAGTATATTGCAGAATGTTCGAATTGCCTCAGTCACGTTGAGAAAAAGTGTCTCACAGGCTTTGAAGAAATCTAAGTGCTGATCTAATTGTCTTCCATAGGCATCCAGGAAATCCCGACGCGACACCACCAGTGGCTATTTCCTCGCATCACGTAACATGAATTGGATACCGGTCAGTTTTCCTCTTTAATTCTATAATATAGTTTCTCTATGATATAGTTTCCCCCCTATCATCCGCATATGCAATTCTCTGCGTTTGTAAATGTTCGTGATGATTTCCAAGTACACACGTACATACACACAGTCTGATACAGACACAGTTTACAGTGACAATAAGTTTCCGATGCACCCGCAGGTTGGAGCTTCCATCTTCGCCAGCAACATTGGATCTGGACATTTCATAGGACTAGCTGGGGCAGGGGCGGCTTCGGGCATTGCTGTGGGCGGGTATGAGCAAGGGGTGAGTATTTCCCTCATTAGTATTGTTATCCTCATCATCTTTTACTCCTTGTCACTCTCTCTTTGTCTCTGGCTGTCTGTCTACCTCTCTCTGTATGTCTGTCTATTCTTTTCTGTCTCTGCGTTTTGCCTCTGTCTCTCTCTATGTCTCTTTTTCTGTCTGTCTGTCTCTTTTTCTCTTTCTCTCTCTCTCTCTCTCTCTCTCTCTCTCTCTCTCTCTCTCTCTCTCTCTCTCTATATATATATATATATATATATATATATGTATGTATGCATGTATGTATATGCATGCTCTGAGGGAGAGGGGATCTCAAAGTAGTCACAATAGTTATTTTTCCCTTTGTTCCTTATCTCGACCCTGCGGTATTTTGAATTTGACTTCTCAAGTCTTAATGTTTACATTGATTATTTAAATCAATAGCCACTATTTGGATAATTCAAAAAATCATATACACCATATTTCAAAATCAGTATTTTGGTGAATCGACGTAATTAGAAAAGATTAAAAGAGGATGGAAAATGTTTGAATTAGTCCTACATTAATCATGAAACCAAACACAGCCACAGTAATAAAGAGCACATCAAACCCGCGACATTAAAAATAAAAGAAAAAAAGAATCTAATCTAACTCAACACGTCACGGTTTAGAAGAGTGTCCCCTTTATAAGGAAGCTGTGTTTAGATCCCTCCTTTGTTTATCTTTAAGGCTTTCCCTCTCTTCGCTATACACAGGCCTCGTACTTCCTGGTCGCTTTAGGATGGCTGTTCGTCCCTGTGTACCTGAGTTCGACCGTGTACACTATGCCAGAGTATCTCAAGCAGAGGTTTGGGGGAGATAGGATTGCCGTGTTTATTTCCTGCCTGTCTCTCGCGCTGGCTATTTTCACCAAGATCTCGGTGAGTCCTTTTTTCGCGGTCGATGATGAGTTTGTGGAGAGAAAGATGATGGATATATATGTATAAGAAATTTGTACTAGATGTATCGATAGGTTATTTGGATTCTCTCTATTTTGTATATTTACATCTATGAATTACAGAATTTATGTTAGTCAGTTGTGAAAATGAGACCACATTGCGTTTATATATATATATATATATATATATATATATACATATATATACATATATATATATATATATATATATATATATATATATATATGTGTGTGTGTGTGTGTGTGTGTGTGTGTGTGTGTATATATTATATATATGTATATATATTATATATATACATATATATTTATACACACATCCCGCTCTTTTGGTCGGTAAATGTATCTTATTCAGCATATAAGGGAAAGTAATTTTCCCTCTCGCTCGATAGATTAAAAACTGGAAATACCCTTCCAACAGAGAATAAAACTCCCTGC
>BOPN01009722.1:17719-20219 GCA_017312705.2 Penaeus japonicus
TATTGACTCTAGTTACTATCATATATAGCAAGTGTCGTAGACGGTTGTTATTTCTCTGTACATTTCCCATGTGTTCTGACAGGCCGACCTGTATGCCGGGGCGCTCTTCATGCAGATGTCTTTGAACAAAAGTTCTGAAGAATGGCTGTACATAAGCATCCTGATGCTGCTAGGTATAGCGGCTGTATTCACTGTAGCAGGCGGACTGACGGCCGTCGTGTGGACTGACCTCGTTCAGACAGTGCTTATGGTGCTTGGAGCTCTTGTTCTCATGTTCAAAGGTAAGCTTCTAGTCTCTTGAAGATAGCAGCTACGTTTTCATGCACAAGCTTTATGCATGTACCTTTATTGCACAATTCATATGGAGTGAAATGTCAGCAAGGGTCTAGTATTGTGAAACGTTGTAAAACTATATTTGATATAAATAGTAATTTAATTTAATTGGTAGGATATTGGACCGTGATATAACTCACACTCACACACTCTCACATATCTTATTCATAGTATCTATACATATCATTATAAATGCATTCATTCTCACATACATTTATCAAACTCAGTCTCTATGTCTAGAGTGAAATAACACAAATATTAGCTAATACACATTCTAATATTCACAATGCCACATTTCACAATTTCATCGGGCATGTATTCCACAAAAAGACTCACTTATGCAAACATATGGCGCATAGACACATACATCCTTCACATACCTATGCATATTAGCCTGACTTATGCAATCCCTTCAGCCATGGCCGCAGTAGGTGGCTATGACGGGCTAGTGGAAAACTTCCCTTATGCCGTTGCGAAGGAACGGGCGCTGAACCACCTGAACGAGACTTGCGGAGAACCACCGAGGGATTTCATGAACCTGTTCAGGACTCTTGAACCTGGGAAGTCCAACTACCCATGGGTGGGCATGACCTTAGGGCTGGGCATCCTCGAGCTGTGGTACTGGTGCATGGATCAGGTAAGAACGACTTAATAGTTAAAAAAGAGGTAGTTTTCGAGTCATTTGTGAGTTAATGGACTTGTTACACTTGTGGATACCTTGATGTGAAATTATCGTTAAAATGCAACACTACTCTACACAAGTCTATTAGAGTCTAAATATAAGGAAAGGTGATTAAGCAAAGTACAAAGCTGTTACGACAAACGTCACGGTGCTAAACATAAAAAATGCATGGACGCTCATGCATAAATCATGACTCTGACACGCTACAACGCTGATCATTGACGCGTTATTGGGTGTCATGCCAGATTATAATGGCTACGCCTATCCGGTTCGCATGTCACCTGTCATCAAGGTATTATACCTTTTTGGAGGTATACCACCTGACTGACAGACATTTAACAGACACCAGCTGTGTTGCAAATGGGAGGTTACGCGACACTGTGCCTCTTCCTTTCCTGTTGCTAAAGGTGTTGCAAGCAATTGTTTAAGAGTACACTGATTGCAGTAATAGTTATGATAAAATGATAATGATTGTTATGATGATAATGATGACGGTAACGATGGTGGTGATGATGTTATAATGGTGATGGTGTTGATGATGACAATTATGAGAATAACTTTAATGACGATAACATTTATGATAACAGTAATTAGAGTAACGATAATGATACAAGAACAATAATATTGATACTACTAATAACAGTAATATAAATAATAACAGTGATTAAGCTTAAGCAGTAGAATAGTTATTGTACAAATGACATTATCAAAATTACCCTTCTCTTTTACATTCTACAGTATTATCATTCATATGCATAATATAATTCTCATCAACACCATCACCATCGCCATCTCCACCACCACCATCATCATCATCATTATCTTCCTCCTCCTCCTCATACTCCTCCCCCTCCTCCTCCTCCTCCTCCTCCTCCTCCTCCTCCTCCTCCTCCTCATCATCATCATCATCATCATCATCATCATCATCCTCATCACCATATCACTTAAGTCACACACGAATGTCATGCCTCACAGGCCGCTATCCGGCGAGCCTAAGATGGCAAAAAAAAGAAAAAAAAAAGAGGCTCAACAACCTGCAAGATCTCCCTGCAAGATCTCCCTTCCGCAGGTGATGGTGCAGAGGACGCTGGCTAGCAAGAACGTGGTGCACGCGAAGGGCGGGTGCCTCCTGGCCGCCTACCTCAAGTTCTTCCCTATGTTCCTGATCGTCCTCCCAGGAATGGCAGCTCGGATCCTGTACCCGAACCGGGTGGCCTGCGCCTCTCCGGAAGCCTGTACTCGCATCTGTGGCAGCGCGAGGGGGTGCTTCAACATCGCCTACATCGAGCTGGTTCTGAACCTTCTCCCAGCTGGTGAGTGTCGGGGGTTCAGATGGAAAGAAATACAAGTAAACGCTAATAGGGGAAGGGGTTCGGGTGGATGGGGGTGTCTGAAGGAGTAGAAGGAAAGTGAGGTATAAGCTAGGATTATTATCATAAGTTTTTTTTTTCACATCACTATACCGTCTCATGCGTGTAGTGATAT
>BOPN01009722.1:27719-29700 GCA_017312705.2 Penaeus japonicus
TGTCAACATCCCTCAAATGTACACCATTGTGATTACCTTGGGAATTCAAATGGTACATCGTGGTGCCTGTCGGATATAAAAAAATCTACATATATATATGCAACTTTACTTCCATCCAAGCCCTCAGTCATACCATAATGTTTTAATCATTGTAGATGCGGATGTGGATAATCACGTGTATCAGAACAGTCACGTCTATAACATGAAACCGGTTCCTAAAGGTCGCCATCTTTGGTCGCCATGTGATAGAGAGTATACTAGAAATAATCACTTTTTATCTCTGTTTTCTAGGTTTTAAAGAAGGTCCAAATAACTGTAACTGTCGTAATTGTGATAATAGGAATTAAGCTGGCCATAACACGTATACTCTGAAATGACTCATGTAGTAGTTTCTTCTTTTAATTAGTTAAAGAAGAGGAAGAAGAAAAATAAAGGTACTTTATTTACAACCTTTATGTCGTTCATAGAAATAAATAGATTACAATATCCAAATAAGTGATGTCAAATGTATACACCCGAAAATGATTCAATTCTGATTACAAGTACCAGTTTACATGAAAATTTAAGGAGTTAGTCATGAAATTTTTCTATGATTTCTATATTGGCGCACATTTTCTATCAAGAATTCTACTTTACGAATTCTGAAGTGTCCCCTTGTCGAGCGTACGTTAACTTTGTCGTATTTTATCTAGTCCATCAAATATTTAGCTTAGCTTCATGAATATCTCCTATGAAGAATTAAATGGGAAGAAAGAACTTACCTCACGCAGTTTTTCTTCAGATTTCATACAAGAAGGGAATTTGCAGAAGCTTTAAAACCATCTAAAACCAGCTCCATCCATCCTAACATGTAAAGGTAGAAAAGAGAGTACCGTAGGTTAGATTATCCCAGATCCCTCTATGCTAAGAAGCCAAGAATCAATAAGTAGCATAAGCATTTATGTGGTAAAGTAAAAAAAAAAAAAAAAAGTTCTCCCGGTTCCATATAGTTATATATATATAAAGTAGTTATATATACATATATATCCATACTTTTCTGAAGAAAACAACAACAAATCTTCGCTAAGCTTTTCATGTTCCTTGGTCAAACCTTCACCAAGATTCAGCGTCATCTTAAAGAATATCTTAGGTTACACGACATGGAGCGTATTAAAAGAAGCTTCTGCGTAAAGCTTCTGAAAGTAATTTATTACTTAAAAGCCTCGTGTCGTTTTGAAATTGGTCCAGATGTAACTTTTTTTTCTTTGCTTTTTTTAATCTTAGATCTTGTTTTAAGTCTACCTTGCCATATAACCTATGAACCTCGGTCAATGACCTTACAACATATATTTTTGGCTCATATGCATTAGTGATTTAACCCACTTCTCATATGTAGCAAATGTGAGAGTCGGTAACTAGTGCTGTACATTTATGAATTGGTGGTTTGTTTTGTTGAAAGTGGATTTACTTTTATTGCAGTCTATGTGTCGAGTACTCTATATACCATGCAAAGAGGCAATATGTTACTTCTTTTTTCACCGATGCTTTTAATAACTAATCCTACTTTCAACTTCATATTGAAGCGATGATTCTATCACTGCCCCCTTCTCTTCTCTCTCTCTCTCTCTCTCTCTCTCTCTCTCTCTCTCTCTCTCTCTCTCTCTCTCTCTCTCTCTCTCTCTCTCTCTCTACTTTAGGTTAATTTATTCTGCCTTTCTTGTGTTTATTCGGTTTATTCTCTTATTCCTCCCTCCTTTCCCTCCCCATCCTTCTCTCCCTTTCACTTTTCCTTTATCTCCCCTTTTTAAGTTTCCATTTTCTCCTGATCCTCCCTTCTCACTGTTCTTTTTTTCATTTATTTTTTCCTTCCAAGAAAGCAAGAAAACAAACAACAAAGGATAGATTATAAGTGGGAGGGAGGGGGGATAGAGAGTGGGGGAGGGGTCATAGGGAGAGGTGTATGGAGGGCAATGGAAGGGGGAGAGGGGAGAGGGGCCAAGAG